>CABFOV010000082.1:272267-287993 GCA_902141375.1 Timema poppense
AGGCTGGTATTACACTATCACATTTTTGTCAAATTTCTTTGATCAAAGATCTGTGATCAAAGAAAATGTGATGTAACTTTGACGACTCCTCAAAGATCTTTGATCACAGAAATATTTTACAGATCTTTGATCACATATTTTCGTTATAGAACATGCTCTAAGGTTTGATCAAAGAAAATGGCACCTGAAAGATTATCCTGCATGTGCGAATCAGTCATAGGATTTCTTAGGTGTTTATTTTTTCTTTTAATTAATGGAGTGACTTTTGCTACCAAATATTTAAAAGTTTCACAGTTCATGCGTAAATATTTTTGATAAGATTCCGGATCTTCAGTTTGAAGTTCCTTTAGCAGGCAACTGTTAATCCCTCTTGAATTTCGTCTCCCAACCCAAAGTAGAATCCACAATCATTTAACAGGTTTTCTTTTAGTTCCAAGCAGCAATGAGATTATCACAATAACACTCATAGTCGCTGCACTTGGAATTAAACCATTGGAGTCAATTATTTTAATAACATATATTGTAGCGATTGTAAAAGAAATGTGATGTAGTGTAATAACACATCTTTGATCAAAGACGGCGTTAAATCTTTTATCATATATTTGATCAAAGAAATATATGTAATATATTTCTTTGATCAAAGAAAAATGTGATAGTGTAATACCGGCCTTAACCTCTGACAAGACGTGTATTAGTCACAACTTGTGAATGTGGGGAATGCCAGGCCTCCACCGTGGTTCGGATCCCACGTTAAACTGTAGGTCTTTCATTTCATCTCACAATCACCCTACCATTACACATAAGCGTAAGTGCGTATAACCCGAACGGTTAGTAAGATGCGATGATAATAATAATAATAATAATAATAAATATAACTTTTAACCCAAGCTGCCCCTCCCTCTCCCTAAGATTCATCATAAAGATATTGCATGTAAAGGGATTTGGTGTAAAATTGTAAGAGAACACTTGAATTGTGATCGCCGCGAGAATCAACCAGGCTACTACACAGCAGCATCCTTCCCCTTCACATTCAACAAACATGATTATTTAATAGTGGTATTCACACAATTACTCCTGTAGATTCTTCACCCGTCCTACCCACTTCAATGTTCCCGTCCGTTCGGTCAATCAGGGCCAGCGCGGTGTATCATGCCAGATGACGTTAAGAGTTCCAAGCCATAGATGCCTCGAGAACTCGGTAGAACGTAATGGATGCTTCCAGGTTATTCCACTATAAGAATCGTCTGGAATAGCGCCCATTGTTCCATTGATTCCACGCATGGGCTAAGTTCGATTTCCTTTACCAATCTCTACCCTCCTTTGAATTCCCCTCTAGTCATGTCTGGGATCACGTGATGACTTTATAGGACTATAAATTGGCATGCTCCGTCTGTATTGGTACTCATTATACCGTCATCGATTGTTCATGTAAGCTAAGAACTGCCATTAGGCCGGCTTGCTATCTTGTTTTCAAAATTCTCTTTCTACTTAAATTTATTCTTTGATTAACTTTTCAAAATTAACCTTTCGGGTTAAATATCAAATAGTAATCATTTATTTAAATAAAATATTAAATTTAAAATAATATTTCTGAGCTCACTTTAATACATGTTTGTTATAGCTTGCCTTGTTTTTGGGCCACTAGGGGACATAGTATTTTTTCTAAATATCTACCTTTTATTTAAATGTCTCCATATTGGGTGTAAAAATTAAAAATCATCTTTTTATTTAAATGCTGCCATATTGGGCGTGAATAGTAATGTCTTATGTAATTGTGATACCACCGTAACAGGCGTGGGAATTAGCTACTACTGATGTCAATTGAGATTAGTTTTGCTGACTTATAATCTATTACCGGTTAATATGACTCTGAGGTGGGCATTTTTTGTAACTTTAAATTTCAGAATTTAAATATGGAGGTATATTGTAGGTGATGTATTTAATGCTTCAATCATGGACGTTTAAATTGAGTTCCACACTCTTGCCCGAATTTTGTGATCCATCCCTTTTCACTACACTCTGTAGTTTTATTCTATTGTATGTATTTATTATAATGTCTGTCCTATCAATAAAAGTTAATTTGGAACCCACTTCCTTATTGTTCTACTTTGGGGCCATTTAGGGTTGGGGCTACAATGAGAAAACCATATTTTTGTGTACCTACTGTAACCTCGATACAATTGAGGTTAAATCACTCACAACCCTGGCCCCAGTTGATTCGTCTCAGCAAGACCATGGCTCTGCGACACTTCACGGCACTGTCTAAAACCTGATTGAATCGAGGCCCGTAGTTCATTCCTCGTCGTGATTATCAAGCCACGCCCAGAAAAAAAGAAGAGCGATATGCATGAGTGTCCCCTGTGCTCTACCGGCTGCTTGGCAAGCCTGTAGTCTGGTTCTTTCCACTAACGTCCAGGGGGACGTCGTACAATCCAGTATATTCTCGAAGGATGCTACCCCTTACCCCTCTCCCCTTCCTGTTAGTCCCGCTCATTGAGAACACGTGATAGAGTCAAGGACTATATAAGGATAGGATTCTGTAATGTTGGCACATATTGCAATACTGGCTTCGTAAGGTGAGAGACGTTGTTATAAATTGATTAATATCTTCGTACTCTAAATTTAATTTCGGCTTAAATTAATGTACCTTTTCAAAATTATCGTTTCAGAATCTCTAGATATGAGATTTATTAATTTTTCTCTTGGAGTTCACGTTATATGGACTTAGTATTTTTGGACTCTTAAGGTCATGGTAAAAGTTTAAACCTTTGCACGGTAAGAGTAAAATCGTATTTTCAACTTTGATCTTATGCTTTCTTTTGGGGACATTTGGTCCCTGTGATTTCACCTAATCCCCGCATATTCGCCTTACGGATGTTTTTCAAACCCTTTTGGTATCGACAGTTTGGTCGGTTGTTAACAGATAGCGTCGTTCGCCAACTCCACTTTTTTAGTATCTCATATAGAGTTTTAATCATCTTGTTATTTGTTGATAGAAATTATTTAATATTGTTGCTAAAATTTAAAGTTTATCGTCTGTTAGTTTGAGAGAGGACCGCAAGACAGCGAGATTCCTCTGTAGTCATTGCGTTGGTAAATGTACCTGATTTACGTTGCGTGTAGTTATAATGTAAATATGTTAAAAAGTAAATTTGTTAGGTAAATTAAGTTCAATAATATAGCCAAGTCATTTAGTTCCTTAAGTAATAAAAATGTGACATATATTTGTAATTGTAACACTCACGTATGGTATGTCTGTACGTGCGGAAATCGCACTTAAATGTAAGTTCATGATCACTGGTATGCAATCAGTTTGATTTTCCTATTGAAAACAAATCTTCAACTCGTCACTTTCTTATTTCTATTTTTCCTTCTTCTTGGGTATGCGTCAACCTTCGGCTGCTGCCCAAGACTCCTCTAGTTCCTACAACCTCCTCTAGAGTATGCACCAGTGGGTGCTTCCCTAACCCTTCTCACCTTTAGGAGGCCGATAATTTGATGAAGACATACTATATCTTATTTCAACGAATTGGGAGCTGACAATAAGAGCACTTTGATTGGTGTTATATATTTTTAGGAGCATATTCTTAATTAGTTATTCATATCAAAAATGTATGATTTTGTCAGTATATTAAATTATGACTGATTCAAGAAAAATAGCTAGAGATAGTTTGTAAGGTCTATTTAGGATTTGTTGTATCGTGTGTTTTGAGCCGCCATTTTTGTGCGAGAATATTATATGTTAGTTGTCTAATGTGACTGATAAACTAGCGGCATACAAGGTTATTTGTACACTGTGTTCCTCATGTTATAAGAGTTTGCTTTGTCTATGACTATTTAAACCTTTGTATACCTCTTAAATCAGGTCATTTTTTGGAATGTTCATTTTACATACATTTTGAGCTTTGTGCGAACGCTGTCACCTAACACATTTAAGCTGTCTCACTCATCTCATAGAGTTGTATATGTATTGTTATTTAAATAAAAAAAACTCTCTTGTTACCAGCTTGACTATTATTTCTGAGTGATGAGGGTTAGTTACACTACATTAGAAAATAATTAATTAATGATTATTAAAAAAATATGAAAAATACGTATCATTAAGAGCCCATTTCCAAGAGCGTATTTAGCAGCGCGGCTGTTGGCAGCACTGCTTGATGATACCTTGTTTTAAATGCACCTGTTTCCACGGACGGCAGAAATACGCGCGACTCTTTCAAAACAGAACCACATGTTGTTATGCCAGGTTAACAATACAGTGGTATTTATTTCTATAGAATGTCATCCCAACAATCCTTTGAGAGTTTAGATGTGGAAATATTTATTATTGAGATAGAGATGTTACCAGCCGTTTGTGATTCAAAGTCATCTGAACACAACAATAAGCAAGACGAAACAAGATCATGGGAATCATTGTGAAGAAAGTTTATTCCAAATTCAAGTATTACGTAAATACCTTAGGGGGAGGGGAGGTCCGAACAATGCTTACGTATTACAGAGAGAGACAGGAAAGAATGGGGGAGGATGAATCGCGGAGAAATTAAAAAATACATTATAATGTTTTAAATTTTTTAATGTTAACAGTTTAATTCAATAAATTTAAATTTAATGTACAACAATGTTTATTGCGAATTATTTTGCACCATTAATTTACAAGTCTCTTTAATAACTACCAGCAATTTACATAATGCATAAAAAATCATCTTTATTCCTGTTGAAGGGGTGAGAGAGGGGTCCAAAATGGCCAAAAATTATTGAAATCTTAGAAGGAAACATGGGCTTATATTGGTAGGGCGAAAGCAGCGCTGCTAAATACGCTCGTGGGAACATGTTGATACCGTTAAACAAATCAGCATTTAAATAGGGTATACAACTCATATGTGTAAGTCAACAATAATTTAAATTGAATTTACTTATATATAAGAAAAATTCGCAAAGAAGATTTGGTAAGAAATCTCTTTCTAATCATTAGCAATTTGATTTTATCATTTAAGATTGTTTTACTTCTTATTTCACACATCTAGCTTCCATTGAATATAATATAGTGAACCATTATAAACAATACTTTATTTTTTAGATATTAACTGTTTATTTGTAGATATTCACTCTATTTTCTTATCTCGGTCGAATCTATGAAGTTCGGGAAGTTCACAAACACAGCAACTAGACCACTTCATGTTTAAAAATCATGTTTACGTTTTGGGTTGCCAACACTTACAAAAGGTCACTGTTTTGTTATAAATGATGAGTTTTTTAATTACGAGCTATATTTTACTTTTAAAATCACGTAAACTTAAGTCTTCTGACATTATTTCATTACCTTTAATAAATTCTTTTTTTCCTATCCGAAACAATATTTTAAACATTATTAAAAGTGTTTATTCTTCGTTTTGGAATGTTATCGATAATGTGTAGTATAGTGAATACATAAGTACTTTTTGATACAGGCATCGTATTTACTTGAAAAAGAGAAAATACTTGTCCTTTTGATTATTTCATTATTTTATGATTATTTTATTGAATTTCGAAATATTTAACGGAATTAAATATTTATATCCACTACGTGGGTGCATCATTGTAAATAACTTGTTTGCGTTATGATCAATTACATGGTTTGTGTTCGTCGGTCGCCATTTTAAACTATATTTGTTAGAGCTTTTGTGAAAGTGCTGTGAATGATAATTTTTTTTAAGTGTAATAAAACAATAAATAATCTTTGTGCCCGACCTCAAATAAATATAAATAGTCTAATATTGGCCTAAATGACTGTGCTTAACCATCACATTCATACATTACCATATGTTTTCATTACAGTTATCCAAAGTGATCGATGCCAACTGTTGGCGTAAGGATGCATTATGGACTATTTCTAGTAACTTTTTGAGCTGTCCTCCAAGTAAACTCGGGTGGTGAATATATTCTAGTAAGTGTGTTTGGGACTTGTGAGCTAGAGCCGTGGACACGGAAACCAAGTATCGTACGTGTATATATTGATGTATAATAGTTGTACCAATGTTTGTACTCTTTAGTGTAAATATATATACTATATATAATTTGTAAATAGCAAAACACGCAACACAACCAACACTTTCTGAAAGTCGAGAAGTTCACAAAGATCGCGTGACTTGGAACTTTGCAGCGTTCAAACTCAGCCCTTCAATCATAGAAGTTTTATTTCCTGTTAAACAGGACATGGTGATGCAAATAAAGGAGTGTGAGCATGTTTTGGACATTTATCGCTCACCTTTTTATCTCAATAAATCTAGATCTACTGTAACTACAATATATTACAAATGAGTGTTAAGAAACCGTTAGTTAGTTATGTTGTTTGTTGGACGAAGTAATAGGTCAAATGCTCGGAAACATAAATCTTAAACTAAGATGCACTGTATGAATAGTTCAGAGTGGGAATGAAGTAGATCACTGTTATTCAACTGTATCATAAACTAACCTAATACTAGAAGTATATCTAATTAGATGAAAAACAACAGTTTAGGATATGGTAACTGAACGAGAGACATTATTTTGGCTTTGCGTACCATGGCTCAATCCAAATGTTGCTAAGTTTTTAAGTTTAGAATCGTGTATTTCTGATTGGTGATAGCTCTGACGCCGATAAACTCACCAATTAAATCAAATATATCCAATAAGCTCTATCTCTAAATATACATGTAATTACGTTTTAATATGCAACTCCAAGAAACGGTAGAAGTCTGTGGCTTATAATATTTTTCTGAATTTTGTGGTGTTTGTAGTGTCAGTGTGAGTGAGAGGGCCCGGCCCGGGACAGTGTTTGGTGGTGGGGGGGGGAGACCTGTCCAGCCACGCTCAGCTGATAACGCCCCAGGCAGTAGGCTTGCCGAAAATAAAACTCCCCATGAGAAACGATGCATGGTCACCTCCTCGCGGTGTTTCTCGGGTAGTGCTAACAACCATGCCATTAAGATTCAAACAAAAATTCCTCATTTTCATCCCCAAAAAAATACTAGCACAGTATCCCGTGCGAAGAACGTTGATTCAGATAGTTATCTAATAAAGACGAGACTATCTATCAGGTTATACGCTATGCTGAGTGGTAGGAAACTTAGTGATAAATGCTTCTTTCTGAGTTTAACATATACCGACCAAAGGGAGGATAAAATCAAATGTAGACCTAGATGTCTGAAAATACTAATGAGTTCATTAATTATAAACATTTGATATAGTTGCATTTTCAGGTCATTTTAACATGATATATTGTGGTATGGCAATTATGTTATAGCATGGGAAGCTAATAATTAAATGGGTGGTGGTCAAAAACTGGTGGTGTAACAGTTCTAGAAACCCCCTACGTTATTTGATAATATTAAATATAGTTTTCTTTAAATATTATTATTATTGTTTGTCGACAATGATGCTCGTTCACAAGTAGCTAAGCCCAACTTAAAGTTTCCAATATTTTATTTTACCTACCAGAATGTATTATCAAATAGTATAGCCTAGAACACTTACCTCTTTAGAATTGTCGCAAAGTGAGTTGTTTACTAATTATCATCTGTTTTTGGAACAAATAATATCAAGACTCGACGCTAACGAGGCTACGATTGGTGCGGTCACTTTGTGTAACTAACTGGCAAGCCGGAAGACGGAGATCTCGCGTTAACAGGACGAAAAAATAAGAGTGAAAGGGAGAACGGAGTTGTTTTGATTACGACAGTCACTTAATTTTTGGGGGGTAAAACCATATGTATTGTAACAGTGTTACAACAAACATTACGATTTGTGGTTATATTACTCACCCTCCGGCCCCTGCTGACACGCCTCGCCGAGCACGTGATCTTCACCAACTCCATAGGACGCACTTCAAAACCCGACTGACCTGAGGCACGGGGTTTGCACTTCACCGATAAAGAAAATTCAGGCACACAGAAAAGGTGGAAAAGAGGAATGGCTGTTGCTCTCACTCCCCGTGGCTGTTCTTGGCAACAACACCCCCCTCCACACACACACACACACACACACAAAACATCTGGATCTTTCTGCTCACATATAGACCGTCGTGTTGAAAATACTAGATTTTTCTAGTCGGACTCTCGTCCACACCTACCCCCCTTGCTTGATCCACTCTCTGTGAGCACGTGGTCAGGCTCGAGTACTATATATGGTTAGAGTTTGCTAGTATAGTTATTCATTACAATACTGGCTTCAGAGAGGTAAGCGACGCTGTTGGAGATAGTTTAGTCTACGCGATCTAAATTTCTTTTTGGCTTAAATTATTAAACTTATTCTAAATTGATATTTCGAAATTCTTGATGTAAAACTTATAAACCTGGATGAAGATGTTATTTTTGATTAAATTTTGTGCGGTTAAAGTAAAACTGCTTGACACTTTGAATTATAAATTATTTAAGGGAAATTCATTTCTCCAAGCATGTATGTAGTAGCCTGTTTTTCCGCTTCACGGATTGTTTTTAGATATCTTTTATACAGGCGGTGTCTGTTAGTTTGTTAATAAAGGGCGTCGTTTAATAAATACTTATTTACTTGTAATTTGGGTTTATCAACCACCACTCAGGGATACTTTATTATATCTTTAATTGTTGTTGTTGTTGTTGTTCAAAGATACATTTCTTATTACATTTGGGAGAAGACCGTTAGACGGCGGGATATCTTTATGGCGTTATGACTTTGTTAGAGTTTAAATATATATATTTAATGTTGAATTTGACTCGAGGCCACCTGACGGCATCATTTGATATATATTTATTTACCTCTAGGTTAGGTTTATAGGCCACCACTAAGTTACAGGGGAGTCTAGTTCTAATTTTAAACTTTGCCATTTAAATGTACATGTATTGTTAGATTTAAATTGTTGTCACAAGATGGAAGCGTTTGCTAAACGCTTATTTATTTTCATGTCAACTTGTTCGGCCGTCACTAGATGGCAGGAGGCCGGTATGGTTAGGATGCCCTTACTGACGTTTAAACCTTGTTATGGGTGATAAGAAGCCGCCAGTTGGCGTAATTTATTCATATCTACTTTAAGCATTAATGCTAAGTGTATACATGTATATTATATATATATATTTCCTTTTTTAGTAAAATATGTTAGAGTCGCCGTAGAGGGTGAGAATAGTTTAAATCCACTGTAAATATTGTTGATGGTTATATATGTGATTTGTATGGCTGCCGCTAAACGGCTAGAACTTAGCATAGAACACTATTATCTATGACTTTACGTCTCCTTTGACTTTCCATAGAATATTTATTTCAACTAGTGAGTAAATTCATTGTTACAATTTGTATACCTATGAGATAATTAGGCTCCACCGTGAAATAAGTATTTTGGAGGTCTCCGGGTACCGCGGCTGACAGTGTTACTCTAATGCTATCTTTCTATCCCACTCTATTCTCGATTTGTACTTGTTATCTTTATGTTCCTTTTTCAATAAGTAATAACTTTATTGTTACCTCTTTGTCTATTATTTATCACGGGCGGGGAGGGGGGGGCGGCAGGGGGAGTGGTAGCCGTATAGAAATAACCTTTTAACACCTTTTAAAAATAAATTTAAAGTAATTATCAGAAATTAAAGAAAGAGAAACTCTGTGAGGTGCACAGTTTGTCACTTTGGATTCTAGATATTATTTATTGATTTACGTCCAGTTTGGATCATTTTAAGGCATTTGTGAGAAATGTTTAGGTATTTTTGAATAGAATTTAGGCATTTAAGTTGAATAAGCATATTTTTAAATACTAATGATATTTTATAAATGCATAAATACTCAAGCAGAACATTTTTTTAAACACCCAGTTGCTTGAATGCGAAGATAATGTGAACTTTGTATCCTCTTTGCTGGCCTGGTTGTAAGTTGCTTATTCCTGGTGAGACTATGGGCCAGTTTCATAGACAAATTTAGTACGCCTCAAGTGCGACGCTACACTAAGTACATGACGACACCTACCTAAACCAGAATGGAATGGGCCAGTTTCCTATGCGAGAACGGCCCATTCCATTCGAGTTTAGGTAGGTGTTGTCATGTACTTGGTGTAGCGCCGCACTTGAGGCGTACTAAATTTGACTATGAAACTGACCCTATGAAACTTGCCCTAAAACTATGTTAGAGAGGGTTGCGTTGGGAGGGGATATACTTCTGACGCAGGTATTTGTAAATCAAATAAATATAATTTCCAGGATGCAAGATTTTAGTTGTTAAATACGTTTCATAAGATTCTATTTTGTAAAAACCTTGTGTTTGATTTAATGCATTCACTGCGAGGATTGCTTTACTAATATTATATAAATGTTTTAGTAATGAAATAGGAAGTAATACTAATTGTTTTAAAATGAACAATCAATTATAATTATTAGCTTTTTTTTCATGGAAAATCAAATTTATAATATAAGAACTGTTTCACATATTCTTCAATTATAGCTTAATTCTTGAGTAAAAGGCAAAGTTTTAGACGAAAAAAAAGGAAATAGGGAAACATTTCATAAAGAAGCCCTATATTACTTTTAACATCGGGATGAAGATCTCATGGGAGGGGAGGGGAAGAACAGGAAATAAATAAATATTTTAATTTGACCCCCGGAAAGCCCAAAAAATACAGTAGGCCTATGTGTGTGGGTCACAAAGATGGAGCTCATCTACCTGAGGACTGGCTAGGGTTCAGTTGCCACTTACAATATATTGTAATGACGTCCCGACAAACCACGTGATTGGATCTCCACATCAAACGACTTGGAAGTATTGCAACTATAAACAAAGTGACCGGAATTTTATCACTAATTTATAACGTTCCAGTTGATATTTGAAGACACTTCACAAGATGGAGTATGTTTAGCTTGTCGGATGTCTTTACCTATATATGTTACACTAATGGTCACACAAATCTACAAACAGAATAACAGCAGCTGTGATAAGAAAATCATCACAATGGTTGGTAATAGTGGCTTCCTCTTGCACAGCATTTGTAAAAAAAGCAACATGAAATGGACAAAATTACTAGACAAATGTATTACTTTATTTATATGTAGTCTCACTCTCATTATCATATTATTATATTAAGGGTGTGTGCCCTGCATTATGTAACAACACTGCAATGTACTCTGCCTTTATAGGCGAGAAAAAAAGAAAAGAAATCGCATTGTATATAGTGGTTCCAACCCTCGTGATATTATGTAAAGAAAGAGCAAGTATTGAATGAACAGATCGGAAGGAAGCTAAATATAAACCAGTGGGGCCTGGAAGCGCTAGAGCCAGTCAAGTATGAAATGCTGTGAACAACATCACATGGTTACACTGCTACCACCCCGCCCCCTGACCGAGGGACTTGATATCACACACACATACACAACTCAACACTGGGACTGGGGCCTGAACCAAACACGTTCCCTCGACCCAATGCACAGCCAACTAACTACATTATACAGCATTATGAGGGAACTTTAAACAAAATTATGTGGTTGGAAAACATGATGAAAACTAATTTATGATGTTCGAAAATAATATGCTTAAGAAAATAATTTAATCCAAAAAGAGATGAGGCTCCTGGAGAGTGGAGGAGGTTACCCCATGATGAGTTGCATGCCCCGTACTCATCCCAAGACCCTATTAGGATAATCAAATCTCGTAGATTACAATGGGCAGTACATGCAGCGCGAATGAGAGATTCTAGAACCTTGTTCAAGATAGTGACTGGCAAACCCGATGGGGAGACCATTGGGAAGACCTAGACGCAAATGGGAGGATAACATTAGAATGGACTTGAAATGATAAGGTGTAATGAGGTGGACTGGATAGAACTAGCTTAAGATAGAAATACAGTGTAATGAGGTGGACTGGATAGAATAGTTCAATATATGGATATGGTGTAATGAAGTGGACTGGATAGAACTAGCTCAAGATAAAGATAGGGTGTAATGAGGGGGACTGGATAGAATAGCTCGAGATATGGATAGGGTGTAATGAGGTGGACTGGATAGAATAGCTCAAGATATGGATAGGGTGTAATGAGGTGGACTGGATAGAATAGCTCAAGATATGGATAGGGTGTAATGAGGTGGACTGGATAGAATAGCTCAAGATATGGATAGGGTGTAATGAGGTGGACTTGATAGAATAGCTCAAGATATGGATAGGGTGTAATGAGGGGGACTGGATAGAATAGCTCGAGATATGGATAGATTGTAATGAGGTGGACTGGATAGAATAGCTCAAGATATGGATAGGGTGTAATGAGGGGGACTGGATAGAACTAGCTTAAGATAGAAATACAGTGTAATGAGGTGGACTGGATATAGAACTAGTTCAAGATATGGATATGGTGTAATGAGGTGGACTGGATAGAATATCTCAAGATATGGATAAGTTGTAATGAGGTGGATTGGATAGAACCAGCTCAAGAAAGGGATAGTTGGAATACTTTTGTAGGTGTGTCAATAAACTTTCGAGCTACTAATGCCATTTAGAGTAAGTAATTATATTTTTATCCTTGTTTAAATTATTATATATCTAACAAAGAGATGTGGAGAATGGGCACATTCACCGCATTTATTGAAATACTAAGTATAAGTAGTATATCAGCAATAAAAATGTCACGGCGTTGTTTTTGTACTTTCAGAAGCTACAGCAACGATTAGTGCGCGCGGATAGCTATAGTAGTAGTGTTAGAATGGTAACTCCCGGGCCACACGAATGTCTTATTGCTCAGTTAACACTGCGCACGCAAACTGTGAAAAGGGTAGTACAGTGGTCCCCACAGTAGTCTTAACACCGTTTTCCCACTCAGTTACGCAGAAACCATCATGGGAGAAGTGCTTGTATGGTCAATGTTTGCAATTTGTCTCACATAAAAAAGGCAAATTAAACCTATTTAGTGTACGTGAAACTCACGTGAACATTGACAAGATTAGTCATCAACAAACAATAAAAATTGACTAAGAAAAAATGCAAACAAAAGTTATGAACTCCACGATCACCGACAAGTCTGTACAGGCAACATGACACATTGTGTAGAGAAGATGGAGGGCAGCGTCCACACGCAACGTCTTGAACTGCACAGGCAACACGTTGCCTAAACCTTGCGCGTGCACCGGCCTTAAAGATGATATGTAAATAAGGGGAATTCCAATTTGATTTATCATGTAGAACTGGCATAGTGCTGGAATCCTTTGAGATACTTATATAAGTAATTATTGTTCAGACTGGATACTGAGTGGTTAAAATGTAGTACTAACTGGTTAAAACTTATAATGTGGTGCTAACTGGTTGTAATGTAGTACTGACTACATAATGGATATAAATTATAATGCAGTGGTTCCCAACCTAGGGGGTGTGGAACAATTCGGAAATAACGTTAAAAATCAGTGTCAACCATCAGGATCGACTTTAGACCACTGTCCAACCAGTGGTAGATCAATACAGTACTAACTGGTTATAATGTAGTGGTTAGAATGCATTAATGACTTTGAATGTAGCATTGATTGTAGACGGGCTATAATGTAGTATTGACTGTAATGACTTATAATGTTGTACTAAATACATAAGTCATGCTGTTACCTTGCGGGGTGGACAATAAATTGTGCACTTGGCTCAAAAAACAACAACTTTGTACTTAATACATCCTCACTAACTTTCTTCACACCTCCTTATCCTTGCTTACTCCCTTCACTTCAACAACATCCATACACCGAGTCATACATGCTCTTTTATTATTAATGTTTCTCTTTTTCACACATTCGTCTACCACATTTAGCCATGTCTTCTTATAACTATCTCCAAAACTAAGGTGATCTTTTTTACAAGGGCGGATCAGGAAATGATTGTCAGCTTCAACTACTGAGATCACTAGAAAATGATCCGTTCCACATTCATCTCCACGCACAGCCCTAGTATTCTTTACTAAACCTCTCAGTCTCTCATCATACACCACAAAATCAATCATCATTCTTGAATCACCCCTTTTCCATGTATACAAGTGAATTTCTTTGTGCTTAAACATTATGTTCGACACAGCTAAATCTCTTTATAAACACAGACTCACTAAATCATTACCATTCTCGTTTACTCTGTCATCACCATACCTTCCTAACACTTTCTTTGAGATCTCTCTTTGGGTCATATCTCCTAACAAGATAATTCTCATCCTTCAACTTTACTCTAATGAGGAAATAAGTATTTTAGAGGTAATCTACCCACATTGGTGTGGAAGGAGAGTGAGAAAAAAATTAGGAAAATCACCCTCAGTAGACCTGAAAGAGTTATTTTCTCTTATCGTATCAAATTTATATTTAAACTCGGGCCAAAACCACGAATCTATTAGAGGAAAGTTAGTTGGTGGGGAAATCTATCAGCCCATAGATTCCAACAGCTGGTGGTGTATGGTAGTTGCTGGTAGTGTCTGATAATGGCTGGTAGCGAACCACTGCACTTCATTACATGTATATCTGGATGAGTGATTAGAAAGTCGTGTGCTGATAAAATTATCAGTCTGTTCACAAAGCGCACGTTAAATATCTCAAATTAATGAAACATTGAAAATAGACTCGTCAAGTGTATCTGGCAGCTCTAGGACTGAGAGGAACAGCCAGGAATAAGAACAGCCAGGAGTGAGAGGAACAGCCAGGACTGAGAGGAACAGTTAGGACTGAGAAGAACAGTCAGGAATGAGAGGAACAGCCAGGAATGAGAGGAACAGCCAGGACTGAGAGGAACAGCCAGGACTGAGAGGAACAGCCAGGAGGGAGAGGAACAGCCAGGACTGAGAAGAACAGCCAGGAATGAGAGGAACAGCCAGGAATGAGAGGAGCTAGGACTGAGAAGAACAGCCTGGACTAAGAGGAACAGCTAGGACTGAGAAGAACAGCCTGGACTAAGAGTAACAGCTAGGACTGAGAGGAACAGTTAGGACTGAGAAGAACAGCCAGGACTGAGAGGAACAGCCAGAACTGAGAGGAACAGCCAGGACTGAAAGGAACAGCCAGAAATGAGAGGAACAGCCAGGAATGAGAGGAACAGCCAGGACTGAGAGGAACAGCTAGGACTGAGAGGAACAGCCAGAACTGAGAGGAACAGCCAGGACTGAGAGGAACAGCCAGGACTGAAAGTAACAGCCAGAAATGAGAGGAACAGCCAGGAATGAGAGGAACAGCCAGGAATGAGAGGAACAGCTAGGACTGAGAAGAACAGCCTGGACTAAGAGGAACAGCTAGGACTGAGAAGAACACCGCCACTTATCTTACACCAGCCAATAAGATATATTGTATAATTGTTTTAGTGTGCTGCCCTAGGTTTAGTGTATTGGTGTGTCCCGTGATTTTATTGCGAATTAAATCCAGCCTCCTCTAAACAACAGTTGTATTTAGAGTAGAGGCTTGTGGAGAGATTCCAGTCGATCGTTGAGGGAAGCACCCCTAGCTCACTTGCCAGCCAATATACAATCACCAAAATATCAAACAATTTAACACCGTGTTTATTTGGGGCACTTTCTAAATACATTCGACATTCTAATGAAATCAACATTTTACACCAGAGGTAACGTTGGTGGAAATATTTGTTATTAGCATTAACATGGTAAAAGTAACTAAAAATTTTACATCATGTCCTCTGAGAAGGATGTTGTGTTTTATCTAGTCTACACCATGTCCTCTGAGAAGGATGTTGTTTTATCTAGTCTACACCATGTCCTCTGAGAAGGATGTTGTTTTATCTAGTATACACTATGTCCTCTGAGAAGGATGTTGT
>CABFOV010000082.1:298557-323594 GCA_902141375.1 Timema poppense
CCCCCAGTTCACCCGACCGAGATTCGAACCTCGATCTCCCCGTCCTCGGCAGTCGGGCTCAACACGACTAGCGCGTTAGCCAACTACGCCACCGAGGCGGGTTTTAAATTTATAATTGCTGTTCACTTTGTCTGACAATAATTCAGCTCAGTCATTAATAAGTCTACTTTATGTGTGGTCCCGGGTTCGATTCCCGACATGCTATATATTAATCTTTGGTGAATTGTCAGCCAAGGAACTGGATGTTGAGAATTTATTTTCCAACGAAACTAGTTTAATCATAGAGTTCCACGTTAAATTAAGGTAGAACACCCGCATTTATCAGTGAAAATATATTATATCATGTAATATAAATAAATTATGTTAATATTAGAACTTCTGTAAAATATTTAGTAATACTAATATAATAATATTAAAAATGTATTTATAGCCTACCTAATTTTGACACATTATAAGCTATTGGCCTTACAAAACCATTTATAATTTCTTATTGCACTCGCCATCGTTTTCAAAAATTAAGATAGTATTTAATTGTTTATTACTTACGTGTAATACCCCTTCATATGGTTGTAGACTTATACCGGTGTCTGCCTTATGACGAAATATTTAACAATCTTTTCCGAATCTCGTGCTATTTCCTCCCCCCTTATTACATGATCGGGTGCTACTAATGCTTTTCCCTTTGCCGATGGGCCATTCTTGAAAGGGATGTAGTGCGTTATAATAGACAAACCTTCTCTATTATTAGTTACATTATTAATTCACTATTATAATGTCCAGTTTCATTCAAGCACAATCGTCAATCGGTGAACGAACGGAATGACCGACCGGTATTTCTGACAATCTTCAATTTATCGAAAACCTGGCGCACTTGAAGAGCTAGTGACTAAACACACCAAACTGTGAAAAGTATTAGTGTTAGAGGAATGAGTCTTATATCAGTTCATGATGATCATTTCGTACACTTAGGGCCGGTTTCATAGTCAAATTTAGTACGCCTCAAGTGCGGCGCTACACTAAATACAAGACCACACCTACCTAAACCAGAATGGAATGGGCCAGTTTCCTATGCGAGAACGGACCATTCCATTCGAGTTAAGGTAGGTGATGTCTTGTACTTAGTGTAGCGCCGCACTTGAGGCGTACTAAATTTGACTATGAAACTGGCCCTTATATTATCTATCTATTTCAATTAGGAAAAAACTTTTACACAGAGTGAAAATATGCCTGCAGTAAAAACCTCATTATAGTTCTTTCATTAGAAAACATTTTTTTCGAAGTAAACCAATTTTAATATGGTAATTTTAATAATATCCTCACGTCTTTTAAAGTTCTTATAACAAATTCCTGAAAAACGACTACGATTGTCCGAGTAGTTTACGAGAAACGGCGAGTTATGTTTTAGGATTTCCGAGTATTTGATGGCGATAAACATGATGCCGCTTGGTTTAACCCTGCAAGAAGTTAAATATTTGGCCGTCTCACGCGCTCGTGTCGTGAATTCTAATACAGTCTGTACTTCGCGAGCTTAGTTCTCAACCTAACCTGTATTCAATGGAAACGGTTGTTAACTTAATACCGTAGATAAGATGTGACCTTCAAAACACACCTGCGACCTAATGCTTCCCATTGTGCTAACAGTCACAGCTCAAAGAGTTGTAGCGTGGTAAGACAGAGTACAGTCTGATTGAGAGGATATTTATGTACTCAAATTATAACCAGGATTAACATAGAATATCAAACATACGTAGTTTAAGAGGCTTCTAGGACCACCTGGAACATCGTTAGTATACCCTGATTTTGGTTGGAAGAACAGTAGAGAAAATCAAAACATATTTCTTTGCGGCCAACATTGATAATATTTTCTTAATATTATTTGTGTTATTTGATAGGTATTGATAATATCTATCAAAATTGATATCTGCAGATGACATGACTTTATGAATGAATATATTAACATTGTTTTAGTAACTTTAGTAACTAACTTCTGTTCTTCCTACCAAAATCATACTATATTTAATCCTATCACACGTCTGTGAAATCTTTTTTGAAGTGACGTCAAACAGCACAGGAAATTTGATGCAAAATACTTAGTGGAATCGCAATAGGTTTAAAAATGCATAAAACATGATCATAATAATTGTATTAGTTTCACGTAACACGCATGATTTGTACAAAAGTAACAACGACAAATCATATCATCTGACGTATGAATATATATGACGGTAGCTTTAAAAAATAAAGAACGTGAAACGTTAAACTTGAAAGAGTGGGGTGAAATTAGAAAACTGTTTTTATGAAGTATAGAGAGAAATACTATAACGTCACTTATACGGGACTGAGGGAAATACTATAACGTCACTTATAGAGGACTGAGGGAGGTACTATAACGTCAGTTGTACAAGACTAAGGGATATACTATAACGTCACTTACACGGGACTAGGGGAGATATAACGTCATTTATACGGGACTAGGGGAGATATTATAACGTCATTTATACGGGACTGAGGGAGATACTATAACGTGACTTATGCAAGCCTGAGGGAGATACTATAACGTCACTTATACGGGATTGTGGGAGATACTATAACGTCATTTATACGGGACTGAGGGAGATACTATAACGGCATTTATACAAGCCTGAGGGAGATACTATAACGTCACTTATACGGGACTGTGGGAGATACTATAACGTCATTTATACGGGACTGAGGGAGATACTATAACGGCATTTATACAAGCCTGAGGGAGATACTATAACGTCACTTATACGGGACTGTGGGAGATACTATAACGTCATTTATACGGGACTGAGGGAGATACTATAACGGCATTTATACAAGCCTGAGGGAGATACTATAACGTCACTTATACGGGACTGTGGGAGATACTATAACGTCATTTATACGGGACTGAGGGAGATACTATAACGGCATTTATACAAGCCTGAGGGAGATACTATAACGTCACTTATACGGGACTGTGGGAGATACTATAACGTCATTTATACGGGACTGAGGGAGATACTATAACGGCATTTATACAAGCCTGAGGGAGATACTATAACGTCACTTATACGGGACTGTGGGAGATACTATAACGTCATTTATACGGGACTGAGGGAGATACTATAACGGCATTTATACAAGCCTGAGGGAGATACTATAACGTCACTTATACGGGACTGTGGAAAATACTATAACGTCACTTATACGGGACTGAGGGAGATACTATAACATCAGTTATACAAGACTGATGGAGATACTATAACGTCACTTATACAGGACTAAGGGTGATACTATAACGTCACTTATGCAAGCCTGATGGAAATACTATGACGTCAGTTATACAAGATTGAGGAAGATACTATAACGTCATTTATACTAGACTGAGGGAGATACTATAACGGCATTTATACAAGACTGCGGGTGATACTATAACGTCACTTATACGGGACTAGGGGAGATATTATAACGTCACTTATACAAGAATGAGGGAGATACTATAACATCAGTTATACAAGAATGAGGGAGATACTATAACGTCAGTTATACAAGAATGAGGGAGATACTATAACGTCACTTATGCAAGCCTGAGGGAAATACAATAACGTCACTTATACGGGACTGAGGGAAATACTATAACATCAGTTATACAAGACTGAGGGAGATACTATAACGTTACTTATATGGGACTGAAGGAAATACTATAACGTCACTTATACAGGACTAAGGGTGATACTATAACGTCACTTATGGAAGCCCGATGGAAATACTATAACGTCAGTTATAAAATATTGAAGGAGATACTATAACGTCATTTATACAAGACTGCGGGAGATACTATAACGTCACTTATACGGGACTAGGGGAGATGATATAACGCCACTTATACAAGAATGAGGGAGATACTATAACGTCACTTATGCAAGCCTGAGGGAGATACTATAACGTGACTTATACGGGACTGTGGGAGATACTATAACGTGACTTATACGGGACTAGGGGAGATGATATAACGTCACTTATACAAGAATGAGGGAGATACTATAACGTCACTTATGCAAGCCTGAGGAAGATACTATAACGTCACTTATAGAGGAATTAGGGGGATACTATATCACTTTCTCTCAATTTCATCTTACTCATCCCAAACATATTACCTAAGAATGCATGCATATAACCTTGGCAACTATCAGTTAGACGCGGTGACAATAGTAGGCTAATGGTAATAACATATATGGCTGTTTTGGGGACTCAAAGCTCCATGTTTAGTATTATTAAGATCATTCAACAAAGTATATGTCCTACTAGTATGTTGGTAGTCCATAGTATGTTGGCAGGGACTGCAACAATACATCAACCCGTTCTAGTGTCAAACATCAGGTAAAGAAGCTATGCCGGGGTGTGGCCTTATCTGAGCTTCTGCCTCAGCCACGAATATTATGTCCCGCTACCAAGTTTGTTTAGAGCACCAGTTCAGTGTTGGTTGGCTCTACAATCCGTACGGTCAAATTAAGACATTGCATTAAAGATACATTTAAAATATATCAGTTTCAATTATAATTTCCGACCATATAATACATTAACGAGCAGTTCCGTTTAGGAAAAAATAAATTAATTCCAAATAACAACTTTGCGTCCTACAAGATGAGATAAAATCACATTATCAGGGTATAGAAAGAACAGCTTTTATATATCATTAAAATTTATGTAATTTTACCACTTAGACTGCTTATAAATTAAAACACATTCTTAAAATCCTAAATGTCAAATGACAATAATACCTACACTAGTTAATCATAGCATCTACAAATCCAATTATTTTGACAATACATTAAATACCTCAAAATACTTCAAAAGGGATTTTATGTCAAAATTAAATATTTGCCCTTCCTATTGTGAGGTTTTTTTGCAGGTAGGCCTATAGTAATTATTCTCCTACCATTCCCACAAAATGATTATTTCTGGAAATACTCAAACATGACTAACTAAAGTTTAATAACTAGCCGTTGCCCTTAGCTATACTTAAATACTGTATAACTATCCGATATGAAGGAAGCATTTTAGATTATGATGCACTAAAGGTTTTCTAAAATAAAATTTACTTTTACTTTCAAGTTTAAAACGTGAAGTGTTGTATATTTTCCGCACTATAGTCGCATCAATCTCTGGATGTTTGTTCACAAATTCCAAATGTACAGAAATGATTGATATCGTCTCAACTGTGAAAGGAAACGAACGTTGCAGTTTGTTAAAACATGTCTTCGTAACACGAACGAGCCGGTTTGCCGGCCAGGGGTCAACGAACGAAACACAAACCTGATGCTCACAGAAACAAATCTTCAAGTTCACACACAACCTGCACTCCATTTCAAAACGACACTGGATAGATTTTCATGGCCAACAATTAGAAAGATTAGAAATATCAACATCGACGGTTTATTTTGTTAATAGTTCATATTTTATGAACAAAAAAACGTAGGCCTAGTCATTGATCTGTATTTCCTAAGAACACAATTGTGTAACCCAAACATTTAGCCGATTGACGTACACAAATCAAATTTGGCGGGTATTTTTATGGGTTTTTTTCACTACCTATGTGTTATATAAATATATATATATAAACTAAAATGGGGTCCTTTTTAAAAGAATAATGAATAAAGCTTACCTCCTCTATAACATCCCGTGGAAGATGTTTTATTTGAAGTTGGCGTCCATAATGAAACTTGTGCTTCAGTTCGTTAACCTTTTTCTTAACTATCTCTTCAGGGTCATCTTCCCAAAACCCTCCAGTTGATGCTGTCGCAAGTACATCTGCACTCCAAAATTTATCTGGGGTTGTTTTCAATAAATTGGCGTTAAAATACCCTAAATTTGAAGAAGTACCAAATGTATCTGTAGATCCTGCGGCCATTATTTGTGATCACTAAAAATACAATGTTCACGACGACACGGTTTCAGTCAAAGTTTGAGAGTAGAGAGAGACATTTGCAACCAAGTGAGGCAAGACTACGAAGTGAACACTCCACCGAACGGTTGCTTGGTAATAGACGGCTAGACGCGGCGCGGGAAAAGACAACGTGAGACCGGTAGAAAAACATCTGAGACACGAGGCCGGCACGGATGGAGCCGAACGTTCACGAAGATGGAAGAACACATCCTGATAGCCCCCGCTCCCCTCCGAAATATGCTATTTAAAAACCACCTTTAGAATGATTTTACATTTGAGACTACCCGCGGATAATGTTTCGGGCAAGTGTTCGATTTGTATGTCCATCCATTTACCTATTTTATCATTTTTCGTCAGCGGCAATCTTAAATCCAGTTTCAGATTAAAATCTATAAATTACAGTACATATTCTTCTGGATACTTATCATCTCTTTCTAACCCATTAGTTTCTCCGTTAGCGCTGTCCTTTTTCTACTTAGCGGTAGCTTAAAAATGAGCATCTTTATTTCTATTAAATTTGCATGCTATATTATATAACATTCACTGATGCCTCTAGTGAAAGCTATATAAATTACCAAAGAAAATTAAAACCACTTGTTTTTCAATATTTTTTTTATGAAATACTCCCAATAAAAAGGATAATTATTTAGGGTTTGCTTTATCATGTGATTTTCTCAAAGTTCCAGGCAAATACCGGTGCAACGTTCCTGATCCTTGAGACATTATAATTGTATTGCTTCTGATAGCCTAAACACAGGCCTAGAACTAGGTGTAAATATAAATATGGCCGTGTTGAGTTTAGCACTAATGAATACCCTAATGATAACAGTCAGATGTGAACTAATGTCCTCTTGGAAAACAACACACAGCTGTTTGAAACGTACCTTAAAAAACTGTTTACCAGTTGTGAGATATTATTGTTGTCTGTTGGGCCTTATTTTGGTGTTTGGGGATTTAATAGTAAATGTTATCAAATGTAGAACTGAGGTTATAAACCACTTATTATATTATAATCAAGCTAATGAGGTATATGGATGCGTAAGCAGTTGTTTAAGAAAGTGCACACACATTCACATGGTTAGAGGGTGGTATTTTTTTCAAACTGACTTGTATAAACCATCTTCCATTGTCCTCTGCCCAATTGACACTCTTTGGAACCTATTCAACCAGTGTAGATTTCCAAACAAGTTCGCTGCATCTTACAATTTATAAAAAACTGGACTCTCTCTTTCAGCAGGAAATACATACTGTATGAAAGAGAAACGCTTATTCATAAAAGAGGCAAAAACCAACAGAATAGCCAATTATAGGCAATAAGCTCGTAATAACATGAAATGTGTATACATATCAGCTGCCTATGTTTTAAGATCAAGACCCGCCTCGGTGGCGTAGTTGGCTAATGCGCTAGTCGTGTTGAGCTCGACCATCGAGGACGGGGAGATCGAGGTTTGAATCTCGGTTGGGTGGACGGGGGGGGGGGTTCCTAAATGGTTTTCCACTCTCCCTCCACGCAAATGCGGGTTCATTTCCTCTAATTCAACCTTCCCAATTCCTAATCCATTAGCGTAATTAGTACTTAAAGCGTATAACCCGAACGAGTAGTAAGACGCGGTGCTAAATAATAATAATTTAAGATCAAGGAAAAGAAAAGGCAAAATCTGGTCCCTAATTATAACATAACACACAATGGTGATTCTCATCTAGACGCAAGAGTGATATCACAAGTTATAAGAACAAGACTCAAGACTCCTCGCACTAAAATGAGTTGGGTCCCCCTCCAATTAAGTACCCATCCGACCGGAGTTTGAATCTGAGTCCTCAACAAACCCAACACCATGATCCACCTTCCATCAACTCACAAACACAAGTTGTCCTCTTCAGCTGGCTCAGAACCAACTGTGTTCCATGGTCATTTCTCTCTGAACACTCGACAAGACATTCCACTAAGAGGCCAACAATCGACTCCCACTAAGGCAAAAATCCTGTAGCACTATCTTAAAAGACCAAGTACTCAAGGAAATGCCACGAGCATGGCACAGAAAAAAGGTCGCTTGTAAGAGGTGAGAAAGTAACAAACTCAGCTCAACCCCTTTCTTGTTGAAAAAATAAAGTGCTAATTAAAGACAAATAATCAGTAAACTTACATGATTTTATAAAAGTGTGGTAATTTATTAAAAAGTTATATATATATTTACTCCTTCCACTGCTGGTATGTTGACTGCCACCTCGACATTCCGGATTCTATCCTCGAACGTCTGGGAGAGTTCCTGGATCGCCCGCAGGAGTTGCCGATTGTTAGGCTCCTCCATTGTGTCGTCTGCGTCCCATCGAAAGATGACTGTCTTTACCGGGCTGACGGCTGGGCTACGTGTTCGAAGCTTGGAAGGTGTTATGGCTGACTCGTTCTGGAAAGCTAACTCTGGGTTGACCGGTGGCGTCCGTGGCCTGTCCGGGCTGTCTCGTTGGGATCCTGGGGATGTTCCAGAAGATGGGCTGCCTGGGATGGACGTCGTTTTTCCAGAGCGTAGATCCAGGATTGACTTTTGTTCCGCCGCGATTTCCTTCAGTGTAGTCTCGCTGACGTTTTCTTATATGATTCTTGTTAAGTTATCTCTAATTTCGTGCAGGTCCTTGTTGAATTCTTGTCTTTGTTGTTTGAGTGTGTCTGCACAGTATTTGGACATTGATCTACTTGTTGTTGAGTCCTGTGCCAATCCTCCTTCGTGTCCCGCTTATATAGCTTCGCTCGACGAGCGTCTGCTATTTATTAGTATCTGGTCTGTGCTGGTGAGGCAACGCATTAGAATAGATAATATATTTTTATTATTTTTATTATTATATATTTATAAGTGTGGTAATTTATTAAAAAGTTATATAATTATATATAAGTGTGGTAATTTATTAAAAAGTTATATATACATATAACTTTTTAATAAATTATATATATATATATATATATATATATGTGTGTGTGGTAATTTATTAAAACATTATATATATATAACTTTTAATAAATTACCACACTTATAAATATATAATAATAAAAATAATAAAAATATATTATCTATTCTAATGCGTTGCCTCACCAGCACAGACCAGATACTAATAAATAGGGTTGTATATTTAATTTATTTTATAATATAGTGTAAACTAGGATTATATTGTGTATTATGTTACTGCCTTACTTATGAGCATCATCATTTGTCATCACCATTTATATTTAGTTTAAATTTTGCCCGGCTATGTATTAGGGTAGGGTATTTGAATAATGGTTGAATTGAGTTTAATAATAATGTTGTTGTATCAGTGTTAATTAGATCTCTACACATACTGGACATATTTATCCTCCTTTTATAAGTTCACTCTAGCTCTACTTAGAGGTCCCGAGGAGACTGAGCTAATAGTTGATGTTGGAAGATCTTGACCCCTTCCCTTTCTCTCTAGAGCCACGCCATTAATGTTTCCAGGTTTAGCCGAAAGGTAGGGTGGCGGCAGTTTTGGGAGGTAATCAAGGGGACTGTTTCTTTCAGAGTACAGCATATGCAGAAAATATTCGCAAACATAATGAAATGGTGGATGGTAAACGACAGGTTCTTTCTAGAGTGAGTAACATTTTAAAATTGTGTGCTAACTGTAATCCTCCTATTCGTGGCTATAACGAAAAGGAAGACTATAGTAATAAAGGTGTGTTTTTGGAGTTGATAGATTATACTAGAAAAATCGATGCTGTTTTTAATAGTTGTATGAAAGACGCCTATATTTTTAAAGTGACCTCAAAGACGATACAAAATGAGCTTTTGCATTGCAAACTTTTTGTGTGCCAAGAACATATTATCAAAGAGATTAAGAAATTCTTATTTTTATCGCCCATGGAGGACGATGCAACTGACGTATATGTGGAAACGCAAACAGTCTTGGTTTTCCATAAGAATTAAATGGTTACATTCACAAACACTTTTGGGGCTTTTTGAACCCAAAAAAGTAAGATGCATGCTGATTAATTGTCCCAATTTATTTTGCAGCATCTTAATCAAATTTTAGAAAGTAATTTAAATAAACTGATCACGCAACCATGTGAAGATACCACTGTTATGCGCGGGCATGAGGATGGTGTAAATGTTAAAATAAAAGATAAATACAAAAATGCCTATTATGTTTATTGTTATACCCAACAATTAGGTAAATTGCTCGAACAAGCTGCTTCTAATATAAAAAGTGTGAGAATATTTTTTGTCAATTTTAATGGGATTACCGCCTCTTTCTCCAATTTTCCAGAGAGAAGAGCGGCTTTAGAGCATGTATGTAACAAAAAAAATACCTTGATCCTCACAAACTAGACGGGGTTTTCAATCCAGGATAATACAAACCATCTTCACTTACAAAGATAACATTCTGGAATGTTTCTAAAATATACTGGCAGGTGTCCTGAAAATTAACTCAGGAACTGTAGCACTGGCTGCTGGTTTTGTTAACTGGCTTGAAAATAGCACTTTCTTGTTTAGGCTAAAGCTTTACTTAAAAATAATGCCTCACATTGATATATTATTTAATCAATTAAAAGTTCTGTAAACAGATTCAGTGAGAATTCATGCTGCTATAGACAACTTTGAAAAAGTAACTAACAAAATTAGAAATAAGCTACCCCCCCTGTGAACGATGGACAAGAGGAAAAAAGTGAGGTGCTCGCAGTAGGACCTTCAGCTAGAAAAAGGTGTAGACCGAATGATGAGAATTTAAATTTATTGGCAAAGGAAGTTTATGATACAGTTATATTTTAAATAAAATATTGCTTTGTATTCAAATGTAAACAAATGTTAATATGGATCCAGTTAATAGTGGGCCAAATGACTGACATACATTGCAACACAATTGTAAACTGGAAAGTAAATGTATGGGTCCATCAATAATTCTTTTTTGTAATATAATGTATACATCTACTAAATACCTGCATCAGTTTTCACATAGTATAATGTGTCACTCACGCATTATAAGCAATTGCCGGTAATACGGAGATGGGGTTTGAATCCAATTCAAATTTAATGAGGTTTTTCCCTTAAATGCTTTTTCCCACTCCCTCTACACAAATGTGTCTAAATTTTCTATAACTTTTACCTTCCTCATTCCTATAAACACATGAAAATCTCAAACCGGTAGTAAGAGAAAAGGGAAAAATTTACTAATCAAATTGATTGAAATTATCATTGGTGATAGATGACAGCTGTCCACATGAATGTAACTAAATATATAGTTGAATGTTCACAGGAACGTACCTTAATGTACAGTTGAAAAAGAACCCCTGGATATAGGAATCGAACCCAGGACCTTTGGCTTAACAAGAACTTTGTTCACAATGTATTAACTTGATGGTCATTTGGTCCACTCTTAGCTGGATCCATTTTGACATTTGTCTATTTGTTGGTCCTTTCGTGTAAACCTGTTGACGGCCAATAGCTTTATCCTCCAATGCATGAGCTTGTTGACCAGTTGGTTCATATAGCATTAAAAATAATATATTAAGTCAACAACTTGTTGATATTTTTTTTGTTGATGCCGACAAACTTACTTTGAAGTCAAATATATGTTACAAAAGTATTATTTAGAGTTCAAAAAGAATAGCAATGTTCTACTGTGAAATAAGATGTTAAAATGGCTTCTCATCAAAGGCCACATGACTTTCAAGTATAACACTGATGAGCATTTTCTAAAGTTTAACAGTGAAGCAAGCAGAAATTCACAGGAGGAGGACATTAATGTACTTGCATCCACTTTCCCTTTAAAAAGAAAAGTTTGGTACTACACATCTTTACAGTGATATTATCTAGGAAATTTATATATTTATGGTGACCTGGTTGTCTAGGGGTAAGGTGTCGGACTTCTGTGCTGGGGTCCGGGATTCAATACTCGGTCCCAGCATGGATTTATCTGATTCGCAAACCCTTCCTTCCCCTCTGACAAGACTTGTATTAATCATAACATGTGAATGTGTGGAATGCTAGGCCTCCACCGTGGTTCGGATCCAACGTTAAACTGTAGGTCCTCCATTTCATCTCACAATCACCCTACCATTACACATTAGACGTAAGTGTGTATAACCCAACGGGTAGTAAGACATGGTGCTAATAATAATAATGATAATAATAATGATAATGATAATGATAATAATGATAATAATAGTGATAATAATAATGATAATGATAATAATGATAATAATAGTGATAATAATAATGATAATGATAATAATAATAATGATAATAATAGTGATAATAATAATGATAATGATAATAATAATAATTTATATATTTACAATTCTAGATTAAAACTTACTTTTGACAATAGGAATTTTAAGTGATTATAAATTTATGTTATATGTGATTGTTATATTATAATTTGTATTGTCTTAGAGCTAATTATAAGTTTTTACTCAAATAGTGTTTGAAGATTTTGCGAGTATTTATTTCCTCCAGCTTTTTTTATTTTAAGTATGAATGTAAATTTTTTAAATCAGTGGATCATTTACCCAATTAATGGTGATTTATATACATGACGAGAGAAACAATACAAGAAAGCCAATGGGGTACTGAGGATGGATGGGCTCGAATGTAATATTATTAACTTATAATGAACTGGTTATTTATTTGGATAAAAAAAATTAAACCTTAATTTTAATATCATTTTAATCATATCTTAGTTTTAATGTAAACACAATACTTGAGAACGAGTGCTTATTCTTAAGTCCATTATTTATTAAGTAAAGTTTGAATCTAGTTTAAGTTTAATCAAAAAGCGTATAACCCGAATGGGTAGTAAGACGCGGTGCTAAATATTATTATTATTTAATCAAAAATTATGATTAAAATTAAACTAGATGAAGATTACTGAGCAAAACTTTGGATGTATTCACCTGTAGATTATTGCTGTACCAATAGCACATATTTTGTATGTTTGTCCAGAGCTAGGCGTTATTTAAAGCATATCCAATTATAGAAACAAAGACTAATTATTTAGAGATGGTATTAAATATGCAATTAAATACTCGTTTTTAGGGAATGTTGCCTAAGCACCTTACCATATAATACACTATATTTTACTTAAGATAGCAAGTCAATAAAAATTTTACCCAATCATCATAATCACATGGAAACGATGAATTAAATGATACCATAATTATATTTGAAATTATTTTCTATTTACAACATTTAGATAACTCACTAAAATCCAAGTCCAAACTTAAAAATACTAAACACTTGGTTGGTCCATGATCCCATACGATATAACATAATCTTATTTACTAAAGTCAAATTATTCATTTTGTGCATATTTATTGATATTCTTATTTAGCGACTGGAACAGTATATAGGTTAGATCAAGTCAGCCAAGTAATTACCGTAATGAAAGTTAGGTTAACTTAAGCTAGGTTGGAAAGGTATCTAATCATATATTTATACATCTTTTAGCCTTTAAATGTATATTACTTTATTTAATATTTGAATGAGGGCGGGTGCTTACAATCAGACCGCTACATTTTCAGTTCAATTCTAATGGAGCCATGTGTGAGTTTACTGGATGTAAAATCATTAGTGGATAGGCAAGAGAGTTTCCGTTTGAATAAGAAAAGTGTAGTTAACTACTTACAAGAATATCATCTGTTGCAAGATACTGAAGTGTGGCCATTACAGAAGATTATTGCACATTCATCTGCTCTATAATATACCGTAAAGCTTTGGTAGGCAATTCGACAGATTTTTCAAAGATATTTGTTCCTGCATCACTTAGGTGAGTTTGGTTTTGAATTGTTCAATATAACAAAGTTTTTTTAATAATCTTGAATTTAGTATCATTCGATTCCCCGCATTTCTGTGAGTATGATAATATTAT
Organism: Timema poppense; assembly: GCA_902141375.1. Classification (NCBI taxonomy): domain Eukaryota; kingdom Metazoa; phylum Arthropoda; class Insecta; order Phasmatodea; family Timematidae; genus Timema; species Timema poppense. The sequence continues at coordinate 312,386 of CABFOV010000082.1, forward strand.
AAATTTGGTCATTTTCAGGTTTATATATATATATATATATATATTATATATATGTATGTATATAGCCCTGGTTTTTAGGTTTCATCCTCTTTTTTTACAATGGAAACATTTGGTTCTGTTCTTTTTCCCTACCACCCAAACCACTAAAGTCAATTACAATATCCAAATCTTCTAGGTCATTGGAAGCAGCAAGAAGACCTTCTCCTTCTGGCTTGCCCCGACCAAACAATCTGAAAACAAACAAAAAAAACCATCATTTAATAAAATGAATATTGAACTATCATGAATATTAAAAAATACTACCTCTAAAATTTTGGTAGACAAAATCTTAGCCTCTTAATAATGGCCAATGGGAATAATATTGCTAGTTTATAGATAGCAGACAAACTAACTAAAAAAACTCCAAGACAATTTTTGTTAAGTTCCAGACTATTGGGTTATTGTGATGTTTAAAATATACATCTTCTACTTCATGTCTGCCATGCTGGAAAGTTTCAACATGCCCAGTTTTTACTAATTATGCACTTAACATAATACATTCTTGACATAATTAATATTCTAATAGAATACTATAATTACACTTTTAGAAATAAAATAATTTCAAGCACAACCAACATTTATCAAAAATGATAATATTTATTTAACAGCCAGAGAAGTTGACCCTATGTGACAAAGTGACAAATTCAGTATGTTCTTACATGTTATGATGGCAGTAGGCCTATGACGAAATAGATTGTTTGCTGTTTTCCCATAATGTCCCATTTTAACTGACAGCCAAGAAATCAGGGTATGTTTTGATACCGTATTTGTTACACCAAGTCAGGAAATCATGGTAATGCTGATGGATTGTCCAAGTAGCCATTAGATAACTTACAATAATGAATTAGAAAATGTTAGTTGTATCAGTACTTATTTACACTCTTTTGAAATTAGTGGGATACCAATAAAGTTTGAAGATATAAGGAGATAAGTACAGAAAGATACAGAGCTTACAGCATTGGCCTTATAATTATTATTATGATTAGGATGTTTCCACATGGGATATAGAGAAACAAAGTAGAAATTGTATGGTACACCAGTAAACAACACTAACCAAGTGTTGGTGTCTATGTTTCACCAATGGATGTTAGCAAAAATAACTGTTTATTGTATATGATGTGAATTCAAGGTGACATAGTAATAAGCAAAGCTCCAGTGTGGGATGTGTGTACCTGCTGATTGTGCTGCTGGTGGAGCGTGAGAAGTTAGGCCGCTCTATGTCATCCAAGCCTCTGTGGATGGAGAGAGAATCACATTCATTTAAGGCTGCACTTCTGGCATTCATGGCTGCTATGTACTCGGCTGTTTCGAGTTGCTCCTTTGATGGTTTCTTGTAGCTACAGGAAATACTCACTTTAACAACTGCACTCACAAATATTTAAACATAATTACTAGAAATTTGCATTAAATGTAAAGAAAATTCAGTCCAATGTAATACCTATCGGTAAAGTTTTAAACAAATATTTTAGTTTGGATTATAAATAAATTATTATAAAGCCAATGTATTACGTGGAGTGTTTTAAATTGATTTCAAAGTAGTTTCTCAGAAAATATGCAAAAAAAAAAACTACTCTGAAGATGAAAGTTATAAGCTTTGAGAGAATGTATGAAGAGGAAAAAAAAATGCTATTATTATATGGTGGTTGATGGCATAAATAATGCCATTATTATATGGTATTTTTTATGACATAAAACTATTTAAATGGCCCGTCTAATCGAGTCTTAAATCCCCTTAGAACTAAGGAGGGCACTACACTCGGCTACAGCAGCTCTTCTGGCACCCGCTGGAAGGAACAAGTCAAAGAACACTTAAAACAGGGATGCAAACATTGAGGAAGGCATTATCACAATAATTCTTCAAAAGCCCATACAAGACCAGCTTGACAAAGTTTCCTCACAGTAAGTCAAAGATGCAATAAGACAGCTTAAGAATAATAAGGCGGCTGGCTCGGACGGAATTCCTGCCTAAATATTCAAGGTGGGTCCGTTCTAACTGAGCATACACAGGCACTCATCGTCAAGATATAGAACTCCCCAACACTCACTGCTGACTTAAGAGACACACTAATAGTAACCATCTTTAAAAAAAAGAGGGACAAGGCTCAGTGTGGAAAAAATCGTGGAATATCCCTGCCTTCTGTGTCTGGCAAAACTCTTGCCAGAATTCTATCCAACCGTCTAATACCACTCGCCGAAGGGTCTTTACCGGAAACACAATGTGGACTTAGACCCAACCGAGGTACAGCTGATATGATCTTCAGTGCAAAGCAAATGCAGGAGAAATCCAAGGAACAAAGCCGCCCTTTAAACATGGCCTTCATTGATCTCGTCAAGGCCTTCAACTCGGTTAATCGAGATACTCTTTGTAAGATCTTATCTCTAATTGGCTGCTCCCCGAAATACATTCAGATTCTTCGACTACTACACGATAACATGAACGGCAGTGTTCTGAGCAATGGACTTGGAAAACCCTTTGAGAACACAACGGGTGTCTAACAGTGATGTGTAATTGCCCCCACTCTGTTAACAATATTTGTTGGAATTGTAATTTATCTTATAGATGGAAAGCTGCCGAGTGTAGAAATAGTGCACAGGACGGATGGTGGCTTATTCAATCTTAGCAGACTACGAGGGAAGACCAACATATCTACAACGTCAGTTCTCGTTCTCCAGTACGCGGATGACAACGTTGTTTTGGCCAACTCAAGAGGACCTCCAGGCTATTTTGAATACATTTAATGAGGCATATACGTTAATTGGGCTGGGCATTGATATTGGAAAGACGGAGATTCTGTATTAACCTGCACTGAATTCCAACGTTGCAGCTCCTGCCATCACAATCAATGGGGAAGTCTTGCAGAACATCGAACACTTTCCTTACCTTGGCAGTCGCCTATCGACAAATGCAAATATTGATTGTGAAACCCAACACCGCCTAAAATGTGCCAGTGCAGCTTTGGACGGTTGCGAGAAAGAGTCTTTGACAGCCATAATATCAGAACTCAGACCAAACTGTACGTGTACCAAACTATCATAATACCAACTCTTATTTATGGGTGTGTAGTTTGTACCACCTACAGAAGGCACCTAGAATGCCTGGAGAGGTACCATGAGCGTTGTTTTAGGAGAATCCTCAGAGTGAACTGGCAAGACCAGAGTACTAACATCAGTGTCTTAGAAGAGGCCAATACCACCAGTATTGGAGCGTTGATCATCAAGCATCAATTTCGATGGACAGACCAAGTTGTTCGAATGCCCAAAACTCGACATCCAAAGAAGATTATGTATTCACAAATGAAGGATGGCCAACGAAACCTGAGGAGACAGTACAAACGGTAAAAGGACGTTCTTAAGTCCAACACGAATAAGTTCATAATCAACAATGACAACTGGGAGGCCACCGTGACCAATCGCCTTGTCCACGAAGGCCAACAACACTTTGAACAACAACGAATACACTAGCCTGACAACCGTAATACGGTGAATCTCGCCATGTTCAACTCGAACTCGTAATTTAATATCCGTAAAGTAGCCATTCCTGAGTTAATAATCTCGCAATTCGTGTTGAGTCTTCTAATTTCGTATTAAGCGAAAAATTCCGAACTTCCGGTGTCAAAAATTGTGATTTGAGATTTACTTTATAGCTGTGTGAACGCACCCTTCAGCCATTTAAACAATAGAATAACAAAAATGTTGTCTTTGGCATCTTCGTTTTATCTCGGTTTTATTTTTTGTTGGTTAAGGTTAGCTCGATAAAGTCTAAATAAAATTGGATTGGAAGAGAATAAGCAAAGAGCAAAAGCAGATTATACTTGATGTATGTTTCTTTGTTTCGCTAAATGAGTAAATAAAAAGCTATTACTAGTATAACTTATTACATCATATATGATATATCTTAATAACTTTAATAGGTACATAAAAAGCCAAAATTAAATAACATAGAGCATATAGATGAAATGCCTTTCTATTTGAATAAAACCGTTTATTAAGCCTGAACAAATTAATAAATTTCTTATCACTCAGCTCAAAAGCGTCTTCGCGTCACGAAATATACGTGGCATTCGATTAAATTCATTTTCAAATTCTTAAAGTTCTCTTACTATCAAATAGTAAGGCTATGTTTACGCCATTTTACATTTTGTCCAACAACAAATATTTTCGAACTATCTGTTGCGATATTGACGATTCCGAGAGGTAGAACCGCAGTGAGATCTATTCGAATGAAAAAATCTCAATCCGTAACGAAATTTTTTTCAAGAATAGCTAAATAGAAAAAGTTTCGAGATTGTGTCACGTGAACGACCAATCTCGCAATGGAATCAACTCGAAACATCTCGGGGATAGGCCCACAGTTCATGGACTGTCGACAGTCGAATATAGAGATGAATGAACACAAAGGATTCAGTGACCAAGTGCTAGATTAACGTTATATTACATTAAACCAAGTGTACACTAATTATAGAGTATCAAAGAGTATAAGGATAAAAGGTCGTTTAACCATTTCCCATGAGACCAAAGTATTAATCAGCCAAAGCGAACAAAGACAAAGCCCCACCAATGGTGGATGAAAAGATTATAATATAAATGTGTACAGTGAATAATAATACTTAGCACCACGTCTTACTACCCGTTCGGGTGATACGCTTAAGTACTAATCACACTAATGGATTAGGAATGGGGAAGGTTGAACATAGAAGTGAACCTGCATTTGCATAGAGGTAGAGTGGAAAACCGTTTAGGAAAAACCACCCCAGTTCACCCGAGCGAGATTCTAACCTCGATCTCCCCCTGTCCTTGGCAGTCTAGCTCAACACGAAATTAGCGCGTTAGCCAACTACGCCACCGAGGAGGGTAACTAACGTCCGCAGAGAATGGGTCTTAAGTAGGTAGGTTTACTAGCCTTCCCCCAGGCACTATCACAACACACCTACTTACTCAAAACATGATTGAAACAGCATTGCTGCTAGCTATCAGAAGGTTGGGAGAGGTCGTGCGTGTTAGGAGGAAATGCTAGTATAGTACCGTAATAATGTTGGTTATATAAAAACACGTCAAATCTTACAAACAAGTACATATACGCTACACACCTGGTTAGTAAATACATGTAATTACTAATAATTGTAAGAATGATAGAGGTAGAATGGAGACGAAATGAACCAGAGTTTGCTTGGGGGAATAGTGGAAAACTATTTATGAGAAACTATCCTCAGTATATTCGGTCGGGATTCAAACCCCGACGTCCCCGTCACCGGCAAACCAGACTTAATGATATTGACCATGTGTTCACGGGTACGGGTAGTAATAATGTATGTGCTACAAATATCAGCGAGATTATATTCGCTTATGTGTAAGGTTTAAGATAACATTATTATAATATAATTTTATTTGTAACAAAACGCTTTAATCTTTTTGAACATTCTATTTTAACCTTCTAATTTAGAGACAAAATGTTGAAATTGTGAAAAAATGTTAATTCTAGCCCTTGAAATAATGTTTTTTTATTGATTAAGTTTTCGAAAAAATTGAAGTTTCTCGAAAATGGCTTTAACAATTTTCTTGATGTTTGACAATAGTAAGAATTAAAAGCACAACATTTGTGTTTTAAATTCTAATTATTGCAAACGTCAAAAACGGGACAGTGCCTCAGGACGATAAAAAAAATATAGTCTATCAATTGTGTTTAAAATAAACATTTGGTGTGTATTTTACATGACAAATAATACTGTATACCTATTTTTTGGAAGAAAATTCGCTTAAGGCCAGTTTACAAACAACGTATTTTTGAAAATTAATTGTTTCTTTGAATTTTCTTTATTGTGTTATTTAAAATGTAAATCATATGAAAGTTTCACATGAATAGCGGGGTTTATGGGGGCGGGGGGGCGGAGTTTCTCTTGGAATTTGATCTATCCCACAGGCAAAAGGTATAGTCCCATTTTGAAGCGGACCACCCCTATAAAAATGAGTATAAAAATGCGCTAGCTTTCTGAGCCCTTGACTGTGGGTTTGAATCTCGTTGGAATGTGCACGCCTCAAGGCGCTAGTTCCACTCCCCTCCACCCAGCGCTAGCAGCTGCTCGGCCTTGCGACAGTCATGTGTGAGAGCGAGTCAGTCACTAACATGCGAGTGTTGTGGGTACTAGTGCTGGTTGTCGGGGCGGACAGTCTGTCAGAGGACCTGTTCTCCGAAAAAGAGAGGACATGTTTCGCACAAGAGAAGATGCTGTATTCCGGCAATGATCGCTGTTACAGATTGTTAGAGGTTGGCCCGTGCAATGAGACGGCCGGGGAATGGTTAGTGTTGGACGAAGACTCGTTACCTCGTCTTGTGGCGGTTTGCCGACCGTGTCGTTGCTGCAGTACACCGTTACACGTGTGGTGGCCTGGAGACGAGACCTGTCACAAGAAGAGTGACAAGACACTCTGTCAGAATGACAACACCATACTACGCGACGACCCGTTTGGGGAGGGAGAGTGTGTCTGCATCAACGATCCTCCACACGTGCGAGGCCCTGACAGCGACGCGTGCTACCCTTTGCACCGACGCGGGCCTTGCTCGGCGATGCAGGTGCTAGTGAAGTCTGATCGAGGCACCGAAAAGGGGCGATGTGTTCCGGATACGTGCCACCACCTGAACCGGAAAGAAAGTGGAAGCGGCTGGTTTGCCGCGTCAGAGGTGGAGGGCCGCGGGCAATGCTACCGACTGGGGTCTCAGGGACCTTGCTCCGAGAACGTCTTGTTCAACGTGCACCCGATCACCTTGGTGCCCCAATGCGTGACGCGCATCCTATACATCGCCCAGATGTTCTGTCGGTCGGGAGCTACGGACCAGGCCGGGCAATGTGTCCAGGAGGTTAACAAGCCTGTCGCAGACTATGTGGCAGGCCTGGTTCAGGCCAGCAAGAAACGCAGGAGGAGAGGGGTGTCCGTTGCAAGGGGGAGGGGTAGCAGTCCCATCCGACAACACTAGGATAACAGAAGTTGTTAAGTGTCCCTAGGATTATATTTTCATTTGGTGATTTTGAAAGATCCTCTTTAGAGCTAGCATCGCCACACCCAATTGTTTTATTAAGTTTTTATATAGATTACGTGTGTTTTTAAACGTTGAAGACAGTGAATTTAATATGCGGGAAGATTGTAGACTGAAGTCTGGAACAGTTCCATGCTATGATAGTGGTTGTAACCATTGCTCCATGCTATGATAGTGGTTGTAACCATTGATCCATGCTATATATGCGGTTGTGACCATTGCTCCATGCTATGATAGTGGTTGTAACCATTGCTCCATGCTATGATAGTGGTTGTAACCATTGCTCCATGGTATGATAGCGGTTGTAACCATTGTTCCATGCTATGATAGTGGTTGTAACCATTGCTCCATGTTATGATAGTGGTTGTAACCATTGATCCATGCTATGATAGTGGTTGTAACCATTGATCCATGCTATGATAGTGGTTGTAACCATTGCTCCATGCTATGATAGTGGTTGTAACCATTGCTCCATGCTATGATAGCGGTTGTGACCATTGCTCCATGCTATGATAGCAGTTTTAACCATTTCTCCATGCTATATATGCGGTTGTATCCCAACTTTTATGCTATGTGTGAAGTTTTTTCACCACTAATTAACAATTACATGAATTAAAGAATATTAAACTCATTTTATCTCAGGTGTCGCCAACATACAATTTTAAACTACAAAGATTTTGTAGTGTTTATAAATGTTCATTGTAAGTTTAAAACATGTTATTTGAAGAAAAAATCACATTTTTTGTAACGGATGATACTAATGTGTGGATTCCAACTGCATTTTTGAATACAAATAAACACAAACATATATATTATTTTACTTACATTTGTCTAATTGAGAAGATTAACTTTCAAACTTTGAATACTACTTGATTCAAAACCAGAATCGCATATTTAAGAATCGTATGGTAATTGTAGGAATGCAAATTTTTTTTAAAATAAAATTTAAGTGAACCAGAATGTCCCAAAGTAAGAGACGTTGAGTGGCTGAAAAATATAGATAGTCTAGGTACGTATTTCCCTCATAAATTTTAAACTATTCAAAGAATTCTGGAAAAGCATAAAATCAGACCCGTGAAAATGTCATAAGATATTTTGAAACAACAACAAAAAAAAAAGGTCCCTAAGGCTAGTAGAATATTTTGAAGGATTTGTAATATTATCATATCTAAACCAAAACCCGGTGTATAATGTTTTTGATCGTGCAGCCAAAATGGACCAGGCCAAGGGAATGGCCACACATTTTAAAGTTCCAGTTCCGGCTAGATAGACATAAAATTGTCCTATTATTTTTTTGTTTTTAACTATAATTCATAAGCTAATTAATTGCACAATTCATATATCATTTGTCCTTTGGACAAGAGATTGTTTTGTATAAATGTTTTAGTGGCGGTTCCAGTCCCGGAATATTGGGTTATTGTGAATAAATATACAATACGTTTAACATATATATCTTCTACTTCATGTGGTGAACATCTACATACAGGCTAAATTATTATTATTATTAGAACCGCGTCTTACTACCCGTTCGGGTTATACGCACTTACGCTAATGTGTAATGGTAGGGTGATTGTGAGATGAAATGAAGGACCTACAGTTTAACGTGGAATCCGAACCACGGTGGAGGCCTGGCATTCCCCACATTCACAAGATGTCTTGTCAGAGGTGAAGGAAGGGTTTGGTAATCAGATAAATCTATGCCGGGACCGAGGATTGAACCCCGGCCACCAGCACAGAAGTCTGACATCTTACCCCTATTGTGAATAAATATGCAATACGTTTAACATATATATCTTCTACTTCATGTGGTGAACACCTACATACAGGCTAAAGTTTGAACAAAATCCATAATTCCACATGTGTGGCCAGGGACACATACACAGACAGAAAGATGGGCGGATAGACAAAATGGTAAAATCCACTTTTTTGGGTCAGGGGTACAGAAAACGTTAAGATGGATCATAATCTAAAGGTTTAATATTTTCAACATTACATCCCTTTCTCTTTAGATGAGAACGTTAAAAGCGTTTTAAAAAATTCCGTACCTTTATGAACCTAAATATATAACTTATCAATTATAATTCCGGTTCTAGTTCTCAAGCAATTTATTTAAGGGTTCCGCTTCCTTGACAATATCTGTTGGTTTCAGTTATCGGTTCCGGTTTGATTCCCTACGTAAAAAGAGGTATCAGGGGAATCCTACAGCTAGTCATCCAGGCGTGTTGCTATAGTCAATAAACACCAATTAAAATGAATGTAGCGACCAACCTAAAATGGAGTCGAACGATAGCTAATCAAACCACACCGCAGAGAGTCGTCATTCAACGACCACTACAATTATAAATAGGAAACTAAGTTTATTGTTCCTCCAAATATGGTGTACAAACCTATATACTTAAGAGAGAAAAAGTTGTCCATTTCCCACGAATCCTGTGAACGAAGGTGACCTTGTGATGAGAAGGTCTCCCAAAACACACATTGCGGCCAGATGATGTCGTGGGAGCACAGCGCGTCATTCCATCAGTATAGTACAATACATGAGCTGTCTACCTTGTAAAGTAGCAGGCCTACCTTCATAATTACAATATGGCATAGCTTATAAGAGAGGGCCATAGTGTAATTAATCAAGGTAAACTTGGAACCAACAACACATTTCAGGCGGTTGTAAGATTCGTGGAAAAGAGAAATATTTCAAAATAAAGATTTTTTTCAACTACAGATTAAATTGTTATAAGTGATGTTAAATAGAATTTAGTGACATTTCGTGTTTATATCGGATGTGAGCCCTGGGTTGATATATTTACAGAGTCAATTGCTCAAATGGAAAAATTGTTACGTTCTTTGATAATCAATCGGCCTAATTAAAATTCGTATCTAGGCACTGTTTAACATTACAAACAGAGGCACCTCATTTTCCCATGAACATGACTTTGAGGATGTTTTACAATAGCAGATATCTCCAACTTTGATCATATCTCCGGAAATAGTTTAGATACCAAATAACGAATCATTGAAATAATAAACATCTTTTACTTGAATGAATATCTTATTGAATCAAGATTTTTCGAGTAAGGGGGTAATTTCAATTTTTTAAACAGCACCAGTTGTTTACAAGAAACATTGGCAAGTGTGAAAGGATAGCAACAGAGGTAGATTCGAGCACGTGACCCCAACTCACCCTCAACTCAGAGGAGTCAACTTACGGATGGCCTGAATAAAGTCCATAAAGCCTTAATACCCTTCCCTCACGGGTGCTGTGTTAGGACGCCGCGACCCCCTGAGTACGAGGCCACGAAGGTTCGAGATCCCAGACTCGAGCTAGCCTCGGAACGTTCATCAAGTTTCTCGAAGAAGGTTCGAGTGTGTCTGAGAAGTGACAAGTAGCCGTTGTAATGTCGATGTGGTTTCCCGGACCCCTAATTTCCAAATGTTCCTCTTGTGATGCGAGGTGTGGTGTTGTGTAGCTAACGACCGAGTTTTCAGTTTCATCATAAAACACAAACATCTTCTAAAAATATTACTTCTTTTGACATTCGCTCGCAAATATGTAATTGCTGTTTGAATAAAGGTAGTACTTGTGCCCTAATATCGCTCAAAAAAAAAGATTAAAACAAAATAATCCATATACAAGTCTTAGGTCAGCTCTGGGCCGCATGCGGCTCATACCGCATTTATATGCGGCCCACGAACTATAGACCTAGCTACTTATCTACAGACAAAATCTTGCTAAAATACCAGAATTTTAAAGACTTTATTCTTATGGAAGCAAATACAATTTATATAAAATACACAGATGAGCATTTATAAGCAGTTCTGATAATCTCAACCATGAAATATGAAAAAAATATTCATCTCATATATAATATATATGAGATGAATTTATATATACATATATTGGAGAAGAGATTGCTTGCTTTTAGACTTACTTTTTTATGTTGTAGCTGTAATTTTTTAAATAATAAATTGCGTTTACAAAAATATAGTATTTTACTCGGTGGCCCACTATATTTAAATTCTTAATTCAACCCTTTAATCAAAAAAGTTGCCCAGGCCTGCCTTGGGCACAGACAAGGATATAACAGATACCCAGCCTTACGGGAGTTTTGTTGCGCTCCCCGAGTCAGGTATAACTTAAAATAT
>CABFOV010000083.1:0-142950 GCA_902141375.1 Timema poppense
ATAACACTAAAAAACACATAAACACATTGTTAAGGACAAGCTTTCACTGTCACAGACAGCTTCATCAGGTCAGGAGAGTAGATATAAACTTCCCCAGCTCTACAACTGTGTGTAGATGAGAACAAACTTTCGTAATAGTGCTCACAAATAACGTAATGTACATCATCATTACTGGGCCACTAAAATATTCTAGGAAGCGACTCACGCCTCAAGTCGTATCTGGTATCCGGTGCTGTCAGCACCGCACACCTCATCCCTCTCGGAGGCAACCCTCTCTGCAACTGAGGTGGCGCTGATCCGACGGGGCTGAGTGCACACAACGTGGCAAGTTGAGCCTTCTCCTCGAAGAATGTAGTCGTCCAGGATAAATTGAGCCACTTGGGTTGTCTTGCCACAGCCTATCCCAAGGAGGAAAACAAAATTGAGGTATGAAATATGTAACCGATGACGAGAGTGAATTAAACCTATATAATGTTACTAAGAAACTAAGAAAATTTATTTAAGTAGTTCTATTCCATGACATAAGTAAAGATTTACACTGTTAAGTGCATAGCAACACAATCACCACAGTAATAAATTTACTACCCTGAGCAGTTGCTAAGGTCTACATATGCTTGAATTAGGTCCTCTTCCTCACCTGTTTCTCCACTGATGAGAATGACCTGGTTCTCTCTGACCATATGCAAGATATCTTGTCGCATCTGGAAAGAAGGTAATTTCTTACGGAACTCTAGCATTTGGTTGTAACGGGCACTGTTTTCCTGTTTTGCTAGTAGCCTTTCTTTCAAACTCTCATCCAGTTTACTGTTGTTGGCTAGGACTGATGTCATGAAGAGGGAATTATCCATCTTGGACCCTATACTTCCTGTAAAAACATATTAATCAACTTAAATTATCTTTCATCTTCAATTTTACACAGGATATATTTGGTTTACCATAGAATATTTTCTTTTTGATTGATTTATTTAATCATATTAAATAACCAAATGATTTAGTTTACATTTAAATGCTGCACTACCGTGCCAGTGGTCATGCACTTCAAGGCATCAGGATTGCAATAGATTCAAATTCTGATGATAAAGAGATCGAGGTTTGAATATTGGGAGAGTAAATATAAAGAGATGGCACACATTTTATTTGTCAATATGGTTTTCTCGTCCTTTCTCCATGATGATGCAGGTGGAGTTCCTTGACACTACCTTAGAAATTAAGCCATTATAGAATGCTCACTAAAACTTTTTGTTTTACTTTACATCTACTTCTGTTTCCGTCCTTTGGCACAAGTAAGTTCTTTATTAAAGTCAAATATTTTCAACGCTGGCTTGATGTCCTGTTGTAGCTTCATATATCCTATAATCCAACTTAAGATTAAGACAGGTAGAGCATCCAGTCCAAAGCCGTTAATTCATCACTGTGAAAGGGTAAACCCACATTTCTCCAATGATAAATTTTTCGGACATGCTATGAATCGAACCAAGGACTCATTGCTCAATAAACAAACATGCTGCCAACTGAGTTAAGGTGTCAGCTCGGTCAATTAATCTCTAGAATAATATTTTCAGCAAAAGTTCAGATTTTTCTGGTAAAATAAAAAAACACTCTTTTTAATAAAGTTGTGGTGACACTTTGAACAAATGATTCTGAATACATTTTGTTGTTGTAAAATGTGTGCTGAACAAGCAGCCAAATTTTAGTCCTTGAACAAGTATTATTTATATGTAATCCTCCAAAATAGCTAGGGTAGTAGATTATTGGAACCTTACACAAGTGATTATCCTACAATCTAAATTATGTTTTAAAACACTTTAAATTACTTCAAGAAGGGTCTTTGTTTAAAAAATAAACCTAGTCATCACCTGATGTAAGACTCTGCCACAAACCACCACAGATAGAACTCCTCCACCTCCCTCAAAAAATAGTTTGGATACAACAATGGAATTGATATAAAACCTTATCACTCTTTTCTTAAGATATCAAAAATTGTATTATATTTGGAAGAATATGTCCTATAATCCAACTTAAGATTAAGACAGGCAGAGTATCCAGTCCATGGCCAAATATAATATCCAAATATAATACAATTACCTCATAAAGAGAAAAGAGGTTTTCCTTATTGAGTTATATCATTATACATTCGCATCAAATGTCCTTTTCCTGTGTTTGTCCTTTATGTTATATCTTTTACATGTTCCTATCTATGTGTCCTAACATTCTTTACCATTTTCCCTTTTCTCCCCTTTTGTTTTTTGGTTTTCTCTTTTAGGAAGTTGCGTTGCGCGTTTCACACTCCTCCCTGATGAGTTCCAATAGAATGAAACCTAGGTCGGAGGATTGGGCGGTGACAATCAATTTTCTTTAAGAGGCAACCATTACCTCTTTGTCCATTGGCAGCAGTGTAAGGTGTGAACTGTGTTCTTCTTTTCATTGTAAAGGCCATATTGTGTTTGTCCCCCTTTTATATGTTTCTATCCACTTTTCCTTCTTCCAAATATAATACAATTACCTCATAAAGCGAAAAGAGGTTTTCTTTATTGAGTTATATCTACTTAGTAAGAGTGAGAGTGGAAAACTATTTAGGGAAAAAAAACCTCAATACAAGAGGCTGGAATTGAACCCCAATCTCCAGGTCTACTGTAGTCTATCTATAAGATAAACACCTTAGATCATAAGGGCACCAAAGTGGGTAGTAATAGCTAGTAAATAACTATTTTAAGTCTTCAAGCTTGTAATACATGCAGAAGTTAAAAAAAACAAAACAGATCTGGAGCCTCCTACTTTTACCTAATTACATAATTTGTAAAATTTAGGCCGTCTATATTTATTTGATTTGAAATTATCTGCACTGTTTTTTTTCTAAGCTCTGTATCTTACTACCTATTCGGATTGGATGCTTAGGCTATGTACTAATTAAGCTAATTGTTAGGGATGAGTAAAGTTGAATTTAGATAAAGTGTATCCACATTTGTGTGGAGAGTGGGAAACCATTTAGGAAAAAAATCACCCTCAGAACACCCGATATGGATCAAACACTGATCTTCCTGTCATAATTAGTCTTGTCCAGTGAAAGAGTAGTACCTTAGATTATATGGCCACCGAAGTGGGTCATCTGCACTTTTCACCCAGTCACACCAAGGTGTCAAGATCCCACTTTACGTAACAGTAAAAATAAACACTCAAGGTGCACTTTTGTCAAAATCCCTAAGTAATTATATAAATTTTCCACTTTTTATGTTTTATTTTGGAGTTGCCAGCACTGGTAATTATGTGGTTTAAGAAATCAGGCTCGCAATATGTGCAAAAAGTCACAATCAAAAGGTTTACCAAGTGTGTATGTAAAGTTTAAACTTTCTTCTTAGTTTATTGTTTTCTGACTAGTAATTAAACAGTTAACACATCGGTCTTACATGTGGTTTAAAAATACACCTGTGGGCAATCTTTCATATTGTGCTCTTACACATTTATCCTGCAATTTATCCACTTTCACTCTTGCTTAATGTTCTTGCACTGCTTCCTCACAAAATTCCTATTTAATTCAACTACTGAGATCACTAGGAAGTGATCTGTTACCCATTCAGCTCCACACACAGCCCTTGTATTCTTTACTAAACTTCTAAATCTTCATTATACACCACAAGATCAATCACTATTCTCGAATCGCCCCTTTGCCATGCATACAAGTGAATATCTTTATGATTAACCCACGTGTTTGACACAAATAAACCTTTTTCTAAACAAACTTACTAGCTAACTCATCACCATTCTCGTTTATCCTGTCAACACCATGCCTTCCTAACATTCTCTCTGAATTCTCTCTTTCGATACCCACCTATCCATTCCTATCTCCTAACAAGATAATTCTTTTATCCGGTTCACATGCATTCAAGATTTCATTGAGCTCATTCCAAGACTCCACCCTCACATTCTCGCATCCACCCTCCAATGGAGCAATTCCAGCAACAAAAATAATTCAACAAATGCCTATTTTCATACGTATCCATGGAAGCCTAGATGACACCAGCTCATACCTTATCACAAACAGCTTAGGATTAAACCTACTCCTTGAATTCCCCTTACCCATTCTCCCATATCTGACCAGAGAGCAAGGTTACCATCACTTGCCGCTTAGTTTCACACACACACAAAATATCAATTTTTCTTCCAATAATTTCCTTTAGCCCACACTCCTCTCACATTCCAATTATCTATATTCTCGCCAGCTTGTCAATAGATAGGCCCTTCAGTTTCAACCTCAGCTGCCCATCATAATTTTGGTCATCTGAGGCTAATATTGTGCAGTTTCTTTTATTAATTGGTTTAACAATTTTTCTGGATTTAGCATATTTATAATTTTAATTAGTTTTAGGTGACAGGTTTATTTTACTTTCAAAATAATAAAAGGTAAAATATCTGAAAGTCATCCCATCTTCCTCAGTACCTATGAAAGGTTGAGGGCCCCCTGCATACTGAAAAGTATATCCAATATTCTTGAAGAAGCTTAGCAACGTAGAGCTACTTTTTTTGATTAAAAGTCATCAATTAGACTATTAACCACTCTAAAAGCCACAAAGCTTACATAATCAGCAATGATCAAAGACCATGACAACACTAACCTGTAATGTTCTGGAGGAACTTTCGCTTAAATTCACTTTCCCCAATGTGACTATATTTAATAGATGTAGTTTCCCAGTTTTCCGATGCACCAGGTACAGAGACACTGGACAAATTTGGTTTACAAGCTTCACTATCTTCCATGACATCATCCCAATTATCAGGCACTTTAGTATTGTTACTTCTTTCCCCTGAAAATTTATCAAGTCGCTCACTTTCTTTAGTTCCACTTTTTTTGACAAATTCCCCTTTTGTTCTAAGAGTATCACTGAAAATGTTTGATTTTGATATCTTCTTTTGTGCACCACAAAGGTAGGGAGTTCTTATAGAACAAAGAAGATCTTCTATTTGTTGATGTCGCCTTGGATCCAAATTAACTGCAAGTCGCTGTGAAAAAATAGAATTTAATGTACTTATTTGAACGCTAAAATACACAAATAATACACATATATGGGTCAAGTTTACTTTATAAAAATAATCATAATCTTCATTTTAGCAAATACTCTTAACTTAAATATGTATCTTTAAAAGCATGGTATGAATCTGATTTTTAGTAAGTGTTTAATTAATGGCCTAGGTTTGGCCATTAAGTTTGTCCTCTCTCTCTCTCTCTCTCTCTCTCTCTCTATATATATATATATATATATATCACTATAAAGAAATTATTTGATATTTGACTTATGACTTATATTTTTTTTGAATAGTGAATCTGAAATGTTTTTGAGTTCTAAGGTTATGTGTTTTTCCTTTAAGACTCAAGAGACTTGAGAGATTGAGTATTTGAAAGATCCATTGCTAAATAAAACATTTGACAATGCTCACGAGAGCATTCAAGCTACACATTTAAATCAAATGTGAACAAAAAAGTGCAGTTCACCAAGTATCTAACTACGGCATGTCTACAGCAGGAAGTATGTCGGATTTTCAAAATATTAACCAATTTGAAAGATGTCTTACATGTTTTTTTCATCGTATATATACATTTTTTTGAATATAAAATTTTGTTGCTACTCACCAAGTCAAATTTTTCTTCCTCTTTCTTTTTATTTTGCAGGGATTTTTGACGATACCACATTCCTAAAACCAAGCAATGGTTTACTATTAAGTATTTTCATAAAATATGTTTACACATTTCCTATAAATTATACCTTCCTCATCCATATATCATCAGTGTATATATGAAGATGGACCAGACAAGGTAAAGATGTAGATAACGAGACAAAAAAAGTGTTGGTGGACACACGTTATAAATAGTAAAATTATTTAGTCTGGTTTGACGTCATGGGGTCAAGATTTGAATCTTGATTGTGTATTAAGAATGTTTTTCCTGAAATGTGTTCCATTTCTCCCTCCACACAAATTTGGGTACATTAGTGTATTTTTTCTACGGCGTCTTAGTACCCATTTGAGTTGAATGCAATATTTATGCCTAAATAGATAGTGAGACATGATAATAACATAACATTGTGGCTATTGAAATAGCCCTTTTTTTACATCCATTACTGTTTCCCGTCTGTGGTCTGGGTCAGTTTTTATTCAAGCCATATCATTTTCACTACAGGCTTGCTAAGCCTTTTATAGCTTCATATGCCTTATAATCTAACTAAAGACTAGAAAATACATAACATTCAGTCCCCGGCCATTAATTCATCAATATGAAAGGGTAAACTCCCATTTCACCAATAATACATTTTTCGGCCATGTCGGTAATCAAACCCTGGACTCTTAGCTCAGTAGACAGACACGCTACCAACTGAGCTAAGGTGTCGGATATTGAAACATCCCTAAATGGTGACCATTAAAAGAATGGTTTGGTGAAACATTTCATAGAAGTTAACTTTAGTGAAACATTTAATAAAAGTTGACTAATATTTTGGGGCAACTTGGGAAGTAAATTTATTATGTTTGAAAAATATTATTCTTACCGGCACAACATATGCAATGATTGCATTAAAAATGGAAGAACAATTCTACTACTACCAGGATGAACAGAGTTATGACCTTCCTTTTATTATTAGTGGCTGGAACTTAATTTTTTAGGTTAAGTATGAATCACCCATACTTTGCCTGCTTTTGCATAATGTGATGACTAAAAATTAATCTCAAGCGAGATTTAAGCCAGTTTTTTTCAGAAGTCAGCATTTGAAAATAAATGTTTTAAGGTAAGTTAGTTGACTAATATGTGTGGTTTATAAAGTATATATACAAATATAATCAAACTTGGTTATAACAGCACAAATATTATGAAATCACTGCTGCAATGATTTAAAAACCATAATGATTTTAATTTACACTGTATTCCCATACAATTGCTCATTTTTCTCCCCCCCTTTTTTGTTTTTTGGTTTTCTCTTTTAGGAAGTTGTGTTGCGCGTTTCACACTCCTCCCTGATGAGTTCCGATAGAATGAAACCTGGGTCGGGGGATTGGGCGGTGACCATCAATTTTCTTTAAGAGGCAACCATTATCTCCTTGTCCATTGGCAGCAGTGTAAAGTGTGAACTGTGTTCTTCTTTTCATTGTAAAGGCCATAATGTGTTCGTCCCCCTTTTATATGTTTCTATCCACCTTTACTGTACCTTCTTCCAAATATAATTCAATTTTATGAGTGTAATAGGCCCACACGGATATACTGAAAGGAGTGACTTTGCTTACATATATATGTGTGTGTGTGTATGTATATATACACACACACACACACCTGCATCGGATTCTTCTTCTGCAGGTTGTCATAGATGCTAGGTCACTCCTTTCATCTTGTCTATTCCAAGAATACCTCTCAAGTGTCTATTCTCTGGCCTTTCTCTACCAGTTAACCCAAACACCTCCATAGCCGTAATATAAAAAAAAGCCTATCCATCAGAAACATATCTAGCAACTAAAGAATGTGTTTCTTGATTCGTAAGAAAATAAAAATTATTTGTGAGTTAGAAAGTGGTGTAGGAAAGGTTGAAGTGTGTAAAAAAAATGCTTTGTCCTCCTCAACAGTATTAAAATTGTGGAAGATTAAAGAGGTACACATATTGGCATTGGAAAATAACATTTAAGCAAAACAAACAATTTAGAAAGTGCAAACTTTCAAACGTTGAAGCATTGCTTTAATGGTTCATTACACAAATAAGTGCTTGATTTTCAATAGACATGAAGGTTCAAGTATAAACATTTGCTAAACAATTTGATGTAATGAAAATAAGGTTGGCTGAACCAATTTAAAAATCGACATAACATTGTTTATACACAAATAACTGGAGAATCTTGATATGTGGATCCAATAATTGGTAAATAAATTGTTTGACAGTATTTGGGCAGAAATCAGGAAATATTTCAACAATGAGTACATCATTTACTACACTAAAAAAGTGACTTTTTGTATAATTTGGCACCAGAAAATTCATTTAAATTCAAAGGGGTAAAAACGTGTTGGTAGAAAGAAAAAAAATATCAAAGATTAGCTTTGATGGTTTTCATTTGCCCAAATAGGATATGGATAAAAATAAACTGTTGGTTTTAGTAAACTCATTAAAACCTTAGTGTTTCAAAAACATAGGAAACTTAATATGGAACAAGAAATCTTGGATGACTATGAATATTTTTCAACAGTAAAAGATAACCGGTTATATTTTATTCTTAGATAATAAATGTCCTGCACATCCTCAGATACCAAATTTGTCTAATATTAAGCTAGTGTTTATGCCTCCCAATGTGAAATCTATTTTACAATCAATGGACATGGGTGTAATCAAAAGTTTGAAAGGATCTTATAGAAAATTTAGCGTTCACATTTAATCATTAAAATGAATCAGAAATGTAACAAGTCTATATCAGAATTAGATACTATAAATTTATTGAATAATGTGTGGAACAATTTTACCTCAATAACCATTTCAAACTGCTTCAATATATCAAAATTAAACTTAAATTAAATTTCAAACATAGGTGAAGATTATAGAAATGAAGAAAACTTGCCACAGTCCAAATGGTTGCTATATAACAACCTTTCAGGTTTTACCAACATTGATGAATTGTACGAGTTGATGACAGCTTGTTATTTAGTAGTCTTCCTACAGAGAGTGACAATGTAAATGCTGTGCTCAACAAAGATGATGGCTGTGATCTTAGATAATCACATGTTTATAAGCTGACAACTTCCGCACGTCCATCTTGACTCTGCCTTAAACTATGAGTGAAGAATGACCATGGGCACAGGACGAATCCTGGATAGCTCAGTGGTAAGAGCATTGGCGTACTAAGCCGAAGGTCCCGGGTTCGATTCCCGTGTCCAGGTGTCATTTTTCAATTTTCAGAATATGATATCTATGAGAGACTATCCACACTAAAATGCATTAACAATAGTTTCGGCTATTTGTTTCATTAATATACGCAAATCCTCTACAATTATATATATAATTGTCGAATGGCTGCAAAAATGCCAACTACTGAGTCGCTAATGGCTGCGTTGTCTGATGGCTGTGATCTTAGATAATCACATGTTTATAAGCTGACGACTTCCGCACGCCCATCTTGACTCTGCCTTAAACTATGAGTGAAGAATTACCATGGGCACAGGACAAATCCTGGATAGCTCAGTGGTAAGAGCATTGGCGTACTAAGCCGAAAGTCCCGGGTTCGATTCTCGTGTCCAGGTGTCATTTTTCAATTTTCAGAATATGATATCTATGAGGGACTATCCCCACTAAAATGCATTAACAATAGTTTCGGCTATTTGTTTCATTAAAGATGATACAGATGATGACTGTCTTGTATATTATAATATGTATATGTTGTATATTTGACTAGAGTAGTCGAGACATATGACTAGAGCAGTTATGAAATATTGTGAGTGATATATATATATATATGAGTGCAGAGAAGGACAAGGGTTGGCTTTTTGTTAATAATCAAATGTGTATTGTGTTCTTTATATAAAATAAATAAATAAAAACCTAGTTGGAATTGTGTTTATTATGAATCAGTAGGTCCTATTGTTTTTAACTATAGACAAATAAATTGTGTTTGATTTCAAATATATTGTGTTAATACAAATAATCTGAAGGTAACATATAATTACAATTTTTTTCTTTTTAATATTACTTTTGTTTTTTTTAATCTAGCTTCTTATAAAGTTAATTTGAGAATTAAAAAAAATTGGAGGTATATTTTACTCCTTACTTATATAGCAACTAATGTTTGTAATGAAGAAATTTTGTCTGCCTCCTTGGTGTTCATTATAAGCAAGTTCAGTTGTAACATGGTAGTAAATAAAATATATTTTCACCTACATTTAAATCTTTAAGCATGTTTTAATGCTTCTAAAATAGCTAGCAATTAGTGTTAAAGCCTTTTGTAACCTACTATCCTTTACCTATATCTTTTCCTTTGAGTCCTGAGGGGTGACCACCACGACCACCCCTTCCTCTCCCTCGACCTTGTCCCATGAAACTGCTGCCGGCTTCACTACCATCATAGTTGCCCCGGTTACCATTGCTTCCTGCAAGAAAAATTATGTGTGTCAATACATATTTTAAGTGATTCTTTCTTGCATTTATTTTTATCGAAGCTTTCTCCTTTCAACCTAGACTAACAAGGAAATTAAATCTTTCTATAATTTACTACCAGGGCTGTTTCTACCACTAGGCAAGACTAGGCAACAAAATTTTAGGTGCGGCAAAAGGCTGAAATTTTTTAAAATTCGAAATCGAACAGTGAAAAAACTAAGCAAATTAAGCAAATTAGGAGAAAAAAAATGAAATAGAGGAAAAATGAAAACATCGAATTGTTTTCAAAAGCATAAGGACCGATTACTTAATGAAAGTTTACTTTGACTAATGTAAACATTGCCTCTGCCTACCTCAAAAGTAAGAAAGTAAAGAGCTAACACAGTATGAAATGTAAACAAACAATCTCATGACCTTGATTCATCTATGCCGAGTGATGGAGGGAGGCGCTTGCACAATGACTTGTGATCATGTCGCGACTTGATACATCCCTCTCTCTTGTCGTTTTTGTCTCTGCAGGTCTTTTTTGTCAGTTGTATTGAGTGGTTCTGTTGATGTTTTTAGTGTTACTATTAATTATTTATTTTTGAAAGAAGTTACAGGAAAGTTGGATAGAAACATATAAAAGGGACGAAAACAATATGGCTTTATCAATGAAAAGAAGAACACAGTTCACACTTTACATTGCTGCCAAAGGACAAAGAGGTAATGGTTGCCTCTTAAAGAAAATCGATCGTCACCGCCCAATCCCTCGACCTAAGTTTCATTGGCTGCAATTTAAAGTGTGAACAGTGTTTTTCTTTTCATTGTAAGAGCCATATTGTGTTCGTCCCTTTTATATGCTTCTATCCACCTTTCCTGTACCTTATTCCAAATGTAATGCAATTGCCTCATAAAGCGAAAAGAGGTTTTTCTTATTGAGATTTATTTATTTTTGATAATCGATCAAGAGCTAGGTTGTGTACTTCTCTTTCAACATATCTAAAAGTTAAGTGCAATTCATGTTTCTTATAGAAGAGATAAGTTAATATTAATGTTATATAATTATTTCCTACCAACCTACCTACATAATTGTGAATAAGTGTGAGGGCTGCGAGAAACAAAATGGCACTGGCTTAATAATTTAGATTTTGTGATAGCTGGCAGAAAACAAACAGCAAAAAATAATTAATTTGTGAACAGTAAGCCGATTTGAAACATTTTGTGTAGCAAGATACAAAACGGAGAACCTCAGACTTTCAAAAGCTCATTGTGTGCATACATATGCATGATTGTGTCTGTAAAGTGTAAAATGTAGGCATATTTAGTAGCATCAATTGCAAATCTGTTGGAGAGCAGCCTATATTTCCCACATTTATTCATACTACTTAAGAAAAGGGAGTAGGACTTTGGATGAAATAAATCTTCGTTTAAATTTTAGTGAGAAAAAAACTATTGTCATTTCTCAAACAAATTAGCTGTTGTTTTCTTAAAATTTGACATATATGCAAAATACCATCTTACTATTTGATATAATATTTGAAATGAGTTAAAATCAAGATATTGACTTTAAAATAGATTTATGAAAATCGTTTCCATTAATGTTATTGGCTTCTTAAATTTTTTGGTAATAATGTTGTTACAATTTTCTAATTCAATATACAGAATTATTATATACAATATTCAGAATTATTATTGCCCTATATTTTTTCAGGCAGAAAGGATCAAAAATGGCAGGCAGGAAAAAACTTTCAGGTGCTCAATACAGAAAAAGAAAAACGAATAGAGAAATAGAACTATCCAAATTGAACGGGTCTATTGAAAAATTTCTAGGTCCTCCAGAGAGTTATCTTGAAACCGTTGAGGCATCATCTTCAACCTCAGAAAAATATGAAAATATAGGCCTACCAGACAAGGAGATAGAAATTAAAAGCTGAGAGCAAGAATAACACAGTGTAGTGGATATTGCAAAGAATAGTCTTTAAAATGAAGATGGTGATCAAAGTAAATGCCCGAAAATAACTGAAGAAAGCATAAAAATAGATTTAGAGCTTGCTTTCTAGGAAGACTTACCAAAAAGTGGAGACAAAATAAAAATTCTTTTGGTTGAAAATGGGCCAAAACAAGTGAGCAAAAAATTTCCTTTAGATGAGAAAAAAAGGAAGTTTTCAGCTGTACATTATAAAAGAAAACTTCCAAATGGAGAATAAGTTTACTGTGCATACATCCAGTATTCTGTATCAACCAATAAAGCTTTCTGTTTTTGCTGCAACGTATTTGGCAGAAATTTAAGATCAAGTACAAGTCTCACTCAGAATAGTTGTAACGATTGGCATAACCTATCATCTTATTTAGTTATTTAATGTTTGATGTGTTTTATTGTTTAATGTTGAATACAAGTTCTTTTATATCTAATGCATTAATTCTTCTAGCCTGGATGGCAGGGGGAGAGAGTGATGGTAGTGAAGGGGAGGGGGTGGCTTTTTTCAATTCTCGCCTATGGTGGCAAAACACCTAGAAACGGCCCTGTCTATTACTATACTTTCTCTGAGATCCTTCAAGCTCATCTCATATTACATTATATTGTAATTGGTTGTCCTCTTGCCTGGAAGATACTGAATGTAATAACTTAAGATTTCACTTTCCCTACTTTATTTCCTCGGATTTAATAGTTCAGGTATTACAGCGTAGGGCCTACAAATTATTTGTTATCATTAAAATATACAGCAAAAATATAAACTTTCCAATAGTGACAAAATTACTATTATTGCTAAACAAAAAATAAGTTATGTAACTTAATTTTAATTTTAAAATTAAAATAAAATCTCAATTTAATCACCCGAAAACTTCCGACCATGCTTGTATTTAGTTTACTATCCCTTCGATCAAACTGGAAACCTTACAACTTTTTATTTCAACGTCATCAAAGCTATTTTAGCACACGATTTTTCATGTCTAAGCATATAGTCTAGTGAAAACTATCCCAACCTAACTTAACATAACCTTTCCTGAGTCAGATAAATTTCTTTATTAAATCGGAGGGTAATATAGTTAAAGAAGGCCTAAGCTAGTTTATGTTTTTTTAAATATTTTTATGAGAAGGAATGAAATCAGACCAAGCTATAGAATAGGAATCTAATAGGACCATGGATTATTTAATGGTCGTGTTCAACGAGACAGTGGTTTAACATTAGATATGGTAATGTTATGCAACTTACCGATGTTCATGGGTTCAAACCCAGCCAGAGTCAACAGATTTTTTCTTGAGTGATAAAAATCTGTACCTCAACTTCCTTCACAGGGGATGTAGAGCCGTCGGCCCAATGTTGATTGTAAAAAAAACAACTGAAAAGTATATGAAAATATCTTTCCTGGCAAAATTGGTAAGCCCTTTCGTTCTCACTCATAGAAATACTTGTGTGCTGATATAATCAGTCAGTTCAGAGAGTGCATGTTAAATACCTCAAATAAATAAGTAAAATATATTAAGCCTCCTTTGTGAGGTTCCCAGTTGTGGTCAATATGTTCTACAGTTTACTTCTTATAATTTTATTAGAATGTAATGGAATGTAAAACTCAAAATAAACAAAATAATAATTTCACCGGTTGTTCTCTATTGGTGTGAAACATTGTCTCTTATCTTAGACGAGGGGAAAAAAAATTAGGGTGCTCAAAAATAAGGTGCTTAGGAAGATATTTAGTCCAATAGGAAATGAGGCTACTGGAGGATCAAGGCGGTTAAATAATGATGAATTGCATATCCTGTACTCACCACAAGATATTGTTAGGATAATCAAGTATAATAGATTATGGTGGGCAGGACATGCAGCATGAATGATGTAAAATAATCAATCAGTTTAGAAATTGCATGTTAAATATCACAAATAAATAAATCACTTGCAAATAGTTGTTATATTAATTATGTTTTAATTAGATTTTATTTCTTAACCACAAATATGGTTATCTAATTTTTATAATAATAATTTACTGTCATGTTTGAAAAAAGCACACAATCGAGTGAATAGGAGTGTGTTATGGAATGTTCTTAGAGAGTATAGTGTAGATGTATGGTTATTATTATTATTATTATTATTATTAGCACCGCGTCTTACTACCCGTTTGGGTTATACGCACTTACGCTAATGTGTAATGGTAGGGTGATTGTGAGATGAAATGAAGGACCTACAGTTTAACGTGGAATCCTAACCACGGTAGAGGCCTGGCATTCCCCACATTCACAAGATATCTTGCCAGAGGTGAAGGAAGGGTTTGGTAATCAGATAAATCTTTGCCGAGACCGAGGATTGAACCCCGGCCGTCAGCATATAAGTCTGACACCTTACCCCTAGACCGCCAGGTCACCCTAATTACACTAATAGGTTAGAAATTGGGAAGGTTTAATTTAAAGGAAGCCCCCATTTTCATGGAGGGAGAGTGGAAACCACCGCCAGTTCACCCAAGCGAGAGTTGAACCTCGATCTCCTCGTCCTTGGCAGTCTAGTTAAACACTAAACGAGTGTGTTAGCTACACCACCTAGGCGGATTATAATCCTCTTAATCTTAAGATATTTTAGGATATCGATATTTCAGGAATAACAATATAATGTTGATGTATGGAAAATAAGAACTAAGGTTAGGTTGAAATTATTTATAATGAAAATGTTTACTCTTATTATTAACATTATTCTGGTTTCGTTAGATTTTATAGCCATAAAAACCTTATTATGCTGCAATGGAGATGAAATGGAAGACCTACAACTTAACGAGGAATCCGAACCAAAGTGGAGGCCTGGCCTTCCACACATTCACAAGTAGTGATTAATATATATCTTGACAGAGATAAAGGGTTTGGCAATCAGATAAATATGTGCCAGGACCGGGGATTGAGCCCCGGACCCCCAGCACAGAAGTCCGACACCTTACCCCTAGACCCCCTGGTTACCTCATAAATATTAAACTGACCTATAACTTATTTTATAATTTATTGAAACGAAAATAAGACATATGGGATAAATTTAAGCGGAATTTTCCAGACTATAAAAAACGTATATGTTAATTTTAAGGTTCCCTTTTACCTCAAAGAACTAACCTTCATCACGAGAGCTATAGTGGCGTTCAAAATCTCTCAGACTGTCATCTCGTCTGTTAAAAAATCTGCCACCTTTTCCTCTTCTTGACATATTTTTTGGAAGAAAATAAGTAAGAAAAATGTTTCTTTTAACTCCCCATTTCATTTATATTTTGAAACCTCTTTCTATTACAATTGAATAGTGTTTAGCAACAAACAACTAGGCGCCAATCTCGTTTCTTTTTTTGTATATGTGTTTAAAAGAGTCCTCTCCTCTCTATGTAAATATGAAAATGTTTCTTGCATTGTGCTGCCATCTACAGATATCCAAATTAGGGATATTCGATCTTGGATCGATCTTTTAGAAAATCGATTATTTCCCCTCGATTAATCGATTTTTAATCAATTCAAAGGCCTTGATCGGATTCACGTATCGATTCTTTTTCTAGGGATCGAATCGAAAGATCGAAACAAATCAAAATTTCAAATCAATTAAGGAAAATTTAATTTTGTTGTTGGCCTTAGGAAATGTTTTGTTGACTATTTGTACTAGGAAAATTTCGAAACCAAGTGTTTCAATCTTGTGCTACTAATTAGTTATTATTTGTCTTTATTTAGTAAAGTGAAGAGAATAATCCACTGATCTGCACTTTTCACGTCTAGGTTCTGTAAATGATCACATCACGTTTTTATTCTGTGATGTATTTATGATGAGGTGTTGACCAAAAAGTCAATAGTTTGAAAGTATTTCGTAAAAACCTCATTTTCCCCATAGAGTTTTTGTAGTTATAGAATGCTTACACCTACAATCTACACTTCCACCAAGCTAGTGATTCCCAAGTTTTGAGACACGCCCTCCAACAAAAAGTTGTGAGGTTTCCTCAAGACGGATGCCAACAAATGTGTTTAGTTTGAGTACAATCACTAGTTCTCGAACAATTAATTCAAACAAATAAGGTGTACTGATTTCACAGTTTCTGAAAGATTAATTCGCTGCTACCGAGGAAAGAAAACAAGTGCGTCCCTCTCTGGGGTTTAGAGGTTAAGGTTCTGGTTTGTCTCCAATATATAGCCTAATTTTCTTAAGAATCTTCTAGAAGCTCCTGAATCCCCAATCTCCCTTTTGATTCGGAGGGCAAAAACCTTTAAAAAATACATAATTTTACTAACTGCCTTCTTCCCCTCATATAAATATGATTTTCTACCAGCATTGATTCTTCTCTTCAAGTAAAACATTTAAAGTGCTCCTCAATGTGAAAAATAATTATAGTAGGCCTACCACCACACACAAGTGCATCTAAATTTAAAAATTGGAAAACAGAACAGGAACAAAGTGTACATTGTATGTAAGGCCACACACATTATTTAAATCACTGCCCTTTGTGGTTACCACAAAAATAATTTAAATATCTTCCAGAGGCATTTAATAAGTCATACATTTTTGCTGCCCCCTCCCCCTAATACATTTTGACGCCACCCCCACCCTCAGTACATTTTGACACTTCCCCGCCCCTCCACTCAATACATTTTGACGCCACCCCCACCCTCGGTACATTTTGACACTTCCCCGCTCCTCCACTCAATACATTTTGACGCCACCCCCACCCTTGGTACATTTTGACACTTCTCCCTCCCCTCGATACATTTTGACACTTCCCCCCTCCCCTCGATACAATTTTGACGCCTCCCACACTCCTCCCCTCAATACATTTTTGCTGCCCCCACTCCTCCCCTCGGTGTAAATTTCTAGGTGCGCCTCTTTTGGTTAGTGTAGAGCAAACTTTATTTACATGAATCGTTAGATCGATATTTGGAAGATCGATTCAATGCACTCGATTTTTTGCCTGAATCGATACTACGTTTCTTGATCTAGATCGATCCAGAGAATCGATTCAAAGCCCATGAATCGAACATCCATAATCCAAATCAACTAGCAACTATAATTTTGTAAAGGTCTTTTCTTCAATTAGCTACAAACGTCCAACCACCAGACTGAAGTAGTTTGAATGTATTTCTCTTATTTGGTGATACGCAACAACCAAGCGATACGGTTTCCCGCTTTTAGTTACTGTATTTGTATATCAAAGTGTGTTTGATTGATTCTTATAAGCTGTGTAATCCTTTTTGTGCTACCAGTTGAGTTATTTTGTTTTAGGAAGATGTTAATATTATTGTTTATAGAAAACATATTTTTTTTATTGAATAGCCTATTAACATGTCAGAACATTCATAAAGATTAGTAGACTTGGCACTTTCCACGTTTTGTACAGAAGACAACCAAAAGTATGATTCAAAGATATCAGAAAAAGCTGAACCATTGCGTTTCCTTGCTTTTATTATAATTTCATACAATCTAACTTACTACACACATAAAGTTCAATAGTATGCTTTTATATTGTGTTGCCTGTTCTTGCAATGTTGTAATTGCCTCATGGACAAATCTTTGTATATTTATATTCTTAGCTCAGTAACAAACTAATAATTTTTATAAGGCTATGTTAATAGTTCCACAATTTGAAAAATTGATTAAGAAAACTGGAAAAGTTCAGGAATTTTTATTTTACAGAAAGTTAGAAATAAGTACAATTAATATTCATATAACAGTATTTGTTTTTGAAAACGAGAACTTGCTTTAATATACATAACATTATCCAAATATTTGTTACATTATTAGTTTTTGAAAATTGAACAGTTATTTAAGATATATATATATATATTATTTATCACTGCTTCTTACTACCCTTTCGGGCTGTACGCCTATGCACTAACGATGCTAATGGTTAGGGATGAGGTAGGTGTAAATGAGGATGTGCACCCAAATTTGCTTGGCGACAGTGTGGGAAAATATTTAGGGAAAAAACACCCTCAATGCACCCGACCGGAATAGGTCTAGGAGTACAATCTGGAAAAAGTTTTTGCTATATATGAATGGAAGAGGCTACTGGAAGGGGCTACTGGAAGAGAAGCACAAGAAATCAGCTCATGTATGTTGAAGCACATGGAAATGAACTTGTCAGAAGAGGTTGAAGAGCTAATCTTGTGGTCCGATTCATGTGGAGGACAAAACTGCAATATTAAACTTACATTAATGTTGAATGTTTTATTACAAAATTACCTAAGACTGAAGATCATCCAAATTAAATTTCTGATATCTGGCCATAGCTATCTGCCAAACGGTATTGACTTTTGTGACATTGAGAAATCTCTTAAACACATTCAAATACTATATTCAGATGAAGAGTATGTGAAAATTATGAGGAATTGCCACCGAAAAAATAAAATGCATATTACATATTAAGGAACAGCTTCACTGGAAAATTTGATAGTGAACCACAAAGTTGACAGTACTGGCCTGTAAATAAACTGGTTCAAAATACGAGAAATAAAACTAGTTAAAGATAAGCCATTCATTGTATATATTGTAATAAAAATAATATAGACTTCCTTCATATAATAAAATAATATGAGTTTTAAAAAAAAATATGTATATCTTCTTTATCTAAATAATTCGTGTTTTTGTTGGGCACCACCCCTGGTATCTAAGGGGAAAAATAATAATCAAAAGGAACAATACATTTACCTCGGCTATAAACTCAGTGGCACAACGACTCTCAACCTCGAGACCACTGGGTGAACTTAAAACTAAAAAAGAACATGAACAATTTAGATTTAAAAAAAATGGATTGTTGAAAAAAATGTAATTAGGGCTACAAATAAAAATAAATGTATAAAAAAAACAATTGTTGGCACTTTATGAATTTATTGTGGTTTCCTTTTTGTCCACATCCAAATCCTACCTATGGAATTCCGGTTAATTATAATTCTAATTTAATAAAGTATAGCACAGTATTGTTGAGACCAAGAAGAGAAAAAATATATATACAATCAAAATAAATCAATAATTAGACATAACATATAATGTTAATTATTTTGTTGTATTAGTCTGTCCTTCTGGAAATAAGAGTTCTGGTTTATTAAGAAAAGAGAAAAGAAATGATTACAATAATCATTAGTTGAATAGTTGGTTTGACCTCACCCATACTGAAAACACCATCTTCATAAATTTTGTTTCATTTGAAATTCTTCCACAATTTAAATAAACACAAACATTGCAGCTCTTACACACTCTCTTAGTTTCCTTTATTTACTAATTTCACTTCAATCTTTCACCTTTTAACCACTATAAAAATAATTTAAATTGGGAGCCCACATTCATTTGGCTCCATCTTGGACCACCAAACCAGCAAGAAGTCTCTCTACTATTCAAAACCTTCTAATCTTTTTTCAAATTTAAAAATGTTCTATTCCAAGTCCAAAGAGAAAACAAACTATGTATAAATAAAAACGAAAATGAATTGTTGGCTATAGACTAGTGATAAAATAAAAATGAAATGTAGGTTTAATATAAGTATTTAAATATAGCCAATTGAATAAGAATAATGTTTTTAATAAAGAATTAAATGTCTATTTCCTTCTGTCAAAATTAAAAATTGCGCTCGTTTTTATTCCTTCCAAATCACGAAGTTCACTCCTCACTCGTTTGATAGCGCTGTGCATGCGTTAAAACAAAGATGGCCGACCTTCAAAATAAATACAGTCAAACACCCTTCTTAAATGGATAATTAATATGCTTAATAAAAGGTAAGTGTTCTTCCTTAAATCATAATTCCTTATTTAAATTATTTAAAACAATGTTTTACGTTGTTCCTTCCGTCCTTTTACATAATTTAATATATGTAAACATTGTCATTAGTCAGGCTGGCAACATGCCGGCGAGCTTCGAATATTTCACGGAAATTTAAATTATAATTGTTCACAAAAGTAGAAATAAAATAGGGAAATACAAGGTAGGGCGGCAAATAACATCATAATATGAAAATGAACAGTGATGATGTTATGTGATCTACTCTGAAGTAGACATTAGTAAGAGAGTACGTGTTCGTCCAATACCTACAACATTTGCGATGGAGAACCTTATCCCACTTTGGCCTAGCGGGAAAAAAATGTTGATTGTTATGATTGTGAACTTGACTCTTTCACTGAAATTATTTACGTGAAAGACCGTACCAACAAGAACAAAACTTTTGTCAAAATATTTTTGAAACCTCATTGTTAATATTAACTTATATTATTAAATTCACAATTTTTTATTATTAAGTAAATAGCAAACTATGTATAATGGCATTGTAGTGTATTAAAAAAACTTTGTACTATATTTTTATGTAATTAATTTTATTGTGTAAATAAATTGGAATTTATAGGGAAGCATTTACTTTGAATTTAATTTACTCAGTGTCATCTTAGTGGCTCTTGGATCTTTGTTGGTTGATTCCAATCAATTTACAACTCCACGCACCACGGTCAGATATCTCTTATAGAAACTACTTCAATCTTTTATTAGTTATTTTTATAGCCACAGCAATCGCTAGCTTAGGCAAATAATCAAGCTGTGATTGGAATATAGATTTAAATTTTACAATAATGAACTGTCATCAGTGTCGTAACGTTCTTTACTTTATGGTTGTAAATAATGTTTAAAGTGTTCATTTTATCATGGTGTATTATAAATATAGGTATTGCGTTCCTGGGTATTTAAATAGAACATTTATTAGAAACATATTTCCAAATAAATATGAAACGATTCCCCATCTGAAAGAAACTTATCTGTAAGACTGTAACCCAAAACTTGAAAATTTGAACAGTGAAACTATTCCTACTTAATCTACAATTTGCAAATGAGCATTGAGTATTTTAAAGACGAATGTTTCAGTCTAGGGACTAAACGGCTAAATTCACATTCCATCCCATCTTTACCATTGCCAGGTGGGGGCTGGGGTCTATTATTGTATTTTGTATAGGCCAATTTGTAAATTAAAACGGTGACAAAAATAAATTAACGAAAATACATTGCAAAAATATCAGTGAACAATTGGTTTAATTACCTTTTAGTGTGATTAAATGTTAATTCTCAACATTTAAATAAACGAAAGTAGATAAACTTTAATAAACTGTTGAATCCAAATGATAGGGTCTATACAATAAAGTAATTAATCTGCTTTAGAAGAAAAATATTGGTCAATGAAAAGGCCCCAACACACAAACTGTCCATAGTCCGTAAGAAATCTATGCTAATGTATCTGATTGCTCTAGACACAGAGTCTTTATTTGTAACTGAAGAAGTTGGTCAACTTCAACTTTCTAAGGATTAAAGACTAGGTTATATAGAGTACACAACTTAGGCTGTATCCGAATAGTCTACTTCACACGCCACACGATAGTTGCATTAGCAATCACTTGATCAAATGCAGATCCGTTTGAATAGTTACAAATTGTGCTAATGCACCCCGCACACGCCCGAGGGGTCCAAGGGCAACAGCAATTTACCCTTGACACGCCGTCGATGCGGTGGTTGATTGGCAATTGTTTAATTTTTTGTCTGCTAGAGAGATAGCTCGTAGAGTAATGAGATCTTTGATAACGTACGTTAATTATACTGGTTGTTTTGTTGGGTTTTGTATTATGTTGTATAATTTGGCTAATTTGTTATGTGCAGTGAAAATAAGTCACCACAAATCTGTAAGTGGCCTACACTAATTCGGGCTGATAGATGGTGTTTAAAATAGTTTAAAAGGTCATTGGTAGGAAGCAGCACTGCAGACTCAAGAGTGTAAAAAGGATATTTTGCCGTTGGAATACTCTGTTGCAGTCTTCGATCTTAAGTGCGTGTTAAGTGTAAAGTCATTAAGTCAAGTATACTTAACTATTCAGATATAGCCTGATTAAATATGTGTGCCCACATTTAAACAAAAGCACCAATGGCAGTGAAAGAATACTAGTACATTGCACGTTATTCTTATCAGACACAAAAAAAGGTCATCCATCTATATACTAAGACAAAACAATGAGTTAGAAAATATTTGCACGAAAAGCTTGAATTTCGGAGGAGGTGTAAATGTCCAACCACATGATCAATAACGTGGTCCTCAATTAACCGCAAAAGGTCTAATCCCCTGCAAAAGCCTTTTAACTTTGCCCAATCCAAACCATATTAAGTTAGTGCATATATTCCAGTTGATTGATCAACAAAGTACTCTCCTTTATCTATGGTACTTCTTGTTAATCACTAGGCGGATATTATGAACGTACGGTGGAGCCAAATACTNAAATACTTTTCAGCAACAGTCCAAAATAAAAAGTTTTCCAAATAGCCCACTCAAATAATATATTTTCAAAGCTGTCAACTTAAAAAAAAAGGCCTCTAAGATATATCTATATAAATAATTATAAAAATAAATATTAAATAATTGTTATATTCATAAGTTAAGGAACTAACCAAATCTAACCTAACTTTCCAATTTCATGAAAATTTGAATTAAATAAACAGGGCTTCTAATTAGTTTCATGTTAAGGGTTCATGCCTGTATATAGTGGCAAGCAGTAGTACTTAACCAAGATAGAGTGAATATGTCAAAGAGGTGTTTTAATCATATTTAGAAATAATTAATAATTTAATCTCACAATTAAAATATTCTTATGGCTGCCTTTTTTTTGTGATAAATATAAATGTAGGCTTAATTTATTACTCCACTTGGTACGGTTTTTTTTAAAATTTAAATATCTCATAATACCGTGTAGGCATTCTCTACCTCTACCCAAAATGTGTTATACATATATTAATTGTGAAAGTTTTTTTTAGCCTAGTTCCTTTTATTTACAGTACGAATATGAAAGGATAACATTAGAATGGACCTGAAAGAAATAGGTTGTAGTGATGTGGACTGGATAGAACTAGCTTAGAATAAGGATAGGTGGCGGTCTTAAGTGAGTGTGGCAGTGAACTATCAAGTTCCCAATGCCATAGAGTAAGTTTATTCTATTTATCAGCTGTCTGCTTGGTACATACACCTTGCCTGTGGGTTATTTTATATTTAATTCTATTTTACAAATGAATATATTACCTAATAATATTTATCTATTTTTAGATACATATTTTACAATTACAAATATTATAAGGTGCATACTAAACATTTGAGGTTGTACTAACTCTTAAAACTAATAATGTTTCTATTATAAATATGTTATGTATAATTTTTCATGTTTAAAAATATATAAAAGATATAATATATATATCTATATATCTATAAACGCCTCTATATTTTTTAAAAAGAGATGAAAACTCGTAAAGTTATAAAGTGTAGTTTTATATTTTGTCAGCTATTGAAGATAGTTTGATGTTTGGTTGGTATCACTCTATTTTCGTTCAATTTTTCTTTGACTTTGCATTTGTAACTAAAACTACAAAATGGTAATAATTTTTCGATTTGTTTATATCTGGTTCATCTTAATCATTTGAAAATATATTTTATTTGAATTAAAATGTAGTTTTTAAGACATTTCTATAATTATCTATATTTATGTTAGGTAAATAGTGAATATTTAATAGTACGCATGGAAAATTTGAAGGGTATAGGTTATTCTGCACGTTAATTAAGAATTAACATTTGATTATATTTGTTTTTAGCAAACTTGTTTGATATAAATCTGTGTTCTTAAATTCTTTAATGAACTAGTATGACCTAATTTTTTGAAACTTTAGGGTTAACTCAAAAAATACATTCACTTTTAATCCAAACAATAGATTCCAAACTCCGGATAAAAGGTTACTTTAATTTTACTAAGAATAAGTTATTTGAATGGATTGATCAATATATAAACACATTCTCCTATCTGTACCTTTGTTGGCGTAAATAGAGGTTACCACAACTTTATAATTCCATGTACATCAGTTATGTAATTTCTTGTCAACAAAAAGACCCAATGTCAGTGAGGAACCTATGGCTTCTCTATTAACTTTCTTCTATTGAATTTTGATTTCTAGACTTTTACTACTGTAAACCTACGTTTTATTATTTAATTCAATATAGGGATAATGGCCTAATCCACAAAGAGGGTTGGATTCTTGACACATTTTCTTTGTTAAATTATGGTAAATAAAATTTATCATCAATATACACAAGAAAAGTAAGTATAACAATAAAATAAATATTTGATATAATTTAAAATTATAACTAAACTCACCTAATCAATCATGTTAAAATATTCATTTAGAGTTGGTGAACCATTTCCTCATTCTCAACTGAGAACTTTACGACTACGGGTAAGATAATTTAATAATTAAAATTATCCAAACCGAACTTATCCTGACCTTGTGTCATTAAATAACAATTTGGAATAAGTTTTAATAGGTATAGTAGCCCCATGGCTTCTTTGGTGCTGACTGACTGCTCACAGCTGGTATAATTCATTTACGACCTAAGTTTACCTGGATGACAACTCGAAATGTTACCAGAAGTAATCCCTAATATATCACTACGCCAACAGCTGACATCTATCACTTTGGATGACTAATGAAAACAGATGTTAATATATTAAGGTGATAGTTAACCACAGTAATTTAGGCCAATATTATTTATATATTTATTTGAGGTCGACACAAAGTTTATTTATCGTTTTATTCCACTTAAAAAAATATTCACACCACTTTCACAAAAACTTCTAACGAACATAGCTTCAAAATGGCAACTGACGAATTTAAACCATATTGTTGAACATTACGGTAAACAAGTTGTTTACAATGTTGCAGACATGCAGTTGATGAAAATATTTTATTCAGTTAAATATTTCAAAATAAGATAAAATAATCATAAAATCATTTAATGTATGTAAAAAAATGACAAGAATTTTCTCTTTTTTCAAGTAAATATGACGCCTATGTTAAAAGGTATTGATGTGTGCACTATATTACACAAATTCAATAACGTTGCAAAACAAAGAACAAGTCTTTTAATTATGTTTAAAATATTGTTTCGAGTTGGATAAAAACATTAAAAAAATGAAATAGTATGAGAAAACTTAAGCTTACGCTATTTTAAATGTAATATATAACAGGTAATTAAAGATCTTTACATTTATAACAAAACAGTGATCTTTTACAAGGGTTGGCAACCCAAAACCTATACATATGATTTTCGAACAGTCATCCAGGTAAAAACCCATCGTGAACGGACTTTATATACCTAAATTTTGAATTGTCAGAAGTGACAGCTGATACACACAGGTTTTTGCAGATCATTTGGTTCAGCGTAAGGATACATAATTTGGTCTGGTAACTTTTCAAAGCTTTCGGCTATCAGTCAGCACCAAAGAAGCTATTGGGCTACTGTAGGCCCAATTACAAAATTAAACTAATTTGTTTCTTAAAATATTTTATGTGAAGAAATAGAAAAAGAATTAAGATTATTGAATAGAATCATTTAGGAACATAGATCAAAATGGCATGTTCATCATTACAGTAATATATTAACTTGAATCAATAGAGGCCTACTGACTAGACTATTCTTTCACGTTGATCATATATTTGATAAAACTTTGGTATGTTGTCATCTTTATCATTCCCTCTGAAGTTTAATCCTTATTCTAAATAAATAAAAATATTGTTTTAGTGCAAGATATTTTGGGATCTTGTTTATCTAGGATAAATTTTTTTTTTTGGCCTAAGTCGACACAAGTAAAGTTTTGCAAGTTTGGAATATTTGATTAAATAGTAAAAATGCTATGGCATATTAAAATAATAATTTTGGTGCCATGTTTTGACAGTTACAGTTGTTGAAATTTTTCAGTTTTTTCATGAGTTATGTAACTTATATTTTAATTTTATCCAATTTTTAACAATTTATTAATTTTGATATTAGAAACTTGCTATTATGGTTGATTAACTTGTTTGTAGACTCGCATATTAGCTATAGATATAATTTATTTACTTTAATATGACAGAAAGTGTGTCAAGAATCCCCCCTCCTTTTGTGGCCTACTATTCCCATTAATAAATAAAACTAAAATAAACACTGATCATTTATTGATTATGGTCAACTGTCCAATTTTAAATAGAAACGGCTTCATTAGGGTGTGCGAATTCCACTTTATCAATTCAAAGTGAACTTGAATCGAACACATGAAATATTATCAAAGCCATTTTATTTTAGTTTTATGCTTAAAAAATATAACTGGTTATTTACATAACTTGGAAAATGTTTTATTGCACCATTGTTTGTAATAGTTTGTGTTAATCTGAAAAATCACAGTTTAAAATTAAATTCATTTTTTTCCATGTAAATATTAATTTGTACTGTATTAAACAGCTCAGAATGACTAGAACTGTACACATGTTAAGTATTTTAGCTGGCAATATTTTTATTGACCAAGCTTCAAAGCCAGAATTTTCTTAGAAGCGAATTCAAATCTTATGGTTGTTTTGAAGCCAAGTCAAAAGTTTCAAAGCTTCCCACACTCCCATTAGACGGCGAGAAAAGTTATTGGTTCTACTTAAAATATTAATATTCATTGTCAACTCAATTTATATGTATCTGTCACTTTTGAAAGACCATAATATTAATACCTATAACATAGCAAAATATTATTGTTGACGGAAAATCAATTTTTAATATCTCAAAAAAGGTTCTTCTTTACAGTACTCTGAAAATTAAACTGTACTAATTCTCATAAATCATTAGATGGACAAAGTATTTAGGCCATAACTTACACCCATCTGTTAACATGTATTTATAGAAGTAGAGTAACTTAGACCTATATTAACAAGATTGAAATATATTTAACAATGAAATATTTAAGCCAGGCATAAGTATTTTATATGTAGTAGTTTTTATTCTTTATCTGGCTTGCATGCAATTCTGATTAAAATGTGTTTAGACCAAACATAATCCGCCAAAGGGATTCTGCAGGCCTGAGCGAATCGATTCACAAGTTTTTCTTAACACCTCCTTTTTGAAATCTTTTACTGATCAGGAAATTATGTTACAGAAGGGAAAATTTACACTAATATACCTAGCCGGTGTGTTTTGTACTGTAAAATTAGCCTACCAACTGCTGAATTAAATCTTATCTCAATTTATGATGTAAAGTACACAATCAAGTTCAACCAATATTTATAAATTAATGTTCACCTAATTATTAGACTTAATATATTTTGTTAGGCAAAAAGGACCAAAAAGGTTGGAATCACCGGGAAATATGGAACTCGATATGGAGCCTCCTTGAGGAAAATGGTGAAGAAGATGGAAATAACCCAACACTCCAAATACACATGCACATTTTGTGGGAAGGTTAGTGGTAGTTTAAACAAAATTCAAAATATAAAATTTAGTCACTAGTGAGAATTTCTCAGGCTTACTCTTTTTATTCAATTTATATAATTAGAAAAGGAGGAAGGATGGTGTAAAATAAGGATCTGTGAGGATAAGATAGGATAATTCGGGGGTAAAATAAATAAATGTTTTCAAACTTTAATTAATATTACTTAGATTAATTTAGAATATATTTCAAAATGATGCTTATACATTTGGCAACAATAAAAAAAGTTTCTACTCAAATATCTTACTATGTATAGAACTAACAAAAAAAAGTTTGTATCCTATTTTGTATGATTCTGAATCTAAAGTTCAATTTGTTTTTCTACTACAAAACATTTTGTGGACCACACAGCTTTTTACAAAATCAACCAAATCTGTTAATGACTTGAAAAAGAGTGTTTTGAGGTACATTAATTTTTATGTGATTATTTTTTAATGTAAAAAGGTGAGTGGATTGGGACATAGGGGATTTTACCTCCAAACTACTGCATTGTGGGGAAATAGGAGGTACAAATAAAAACATGAGCTTGGTCTTACTTTGATTAACAATAAAGCTCTAACTTGTAAATAAGTAACAAGGTGATATCAGATCCAAAAATCTACTATTACTTTTATATCTAAATGTTTTGAAGTTGATAAAGTTCATGTCCACAATTTTTGAATAGTGTCATGGTGGCTACAGACAGGGAAAAACTGGAAAAGTCAGAATTTTTAGATGACAGGGAAATGTCAGGGAATTTAACTAAAAATAAGGAAAAGTCACAGAATTAAAAAATATTTCTTAAATATCCTATTAATTTCACAACTAAACACTAAAACAAAAGTAAATAATACCTAAATAAAATAACATTTTAAATTTTTAAAATAACTGATAAAAATGTTAATGTTTAGTAGGAACAAACTTTTTAATATGTGATCAATAATAAATAAAACAAAAGTCATCATCCACAGTTAAAACTGGAAAAAAAGTAGTGAGGAGAAATTTAAAAATGTTGCCTGAAGAGTTAGGAAATTTAAAAAAATATGTTTTGTAGCCACCTTAAGTGTTCAAACTCGTCTTCAGGGCAAAAAACACATAATTTTGTAAAAAAAAAAAATTGACATCTTTATTAAGATTTGGTAAAAGTAGGGAATTTGTTTGTGTCGGGGAAAAACCAGGAAAATATAGGGAATTTCACAAAAAATCTAGAATTTACTGGCATTTGTTAGGGAATATGGGCAATAAAGTGCTTGAAAGCTTAAATAGTGGGAACAAAATGGACTAAAATGTGTAACTGGAGAACTGATTGGAACACGTCTCATTTATGATGATTATGCTTACTAGCACCTAATCAGATTGAGACAAGTCCTAAGTGCAACCTAGACCACTCGTTCGGAAAATGCCGCGCCTTTTCGGCT
Source organism: Timema poppense (assembly GCA_902141375.1). Classification (NCBI taxonomy): domain Eukaryota; kingdom Metazoa; phylum Arthropoda; class Insecta; order Phasmatodea; family Timematidae; genus Timema; species Timema poppense. The sequence goes on from CABFOV010000083.1 coordinate 28,755, forward strand.
TCCTCCACTCACCCCCACCTATCCCACAAACGGATCGTTTCCTCCACCCCCATCCCCAAACTTCATCAAATCCATGTGTTTCTGCTGCCGGTTGAATGAGTTCATTCTTTATATTTTATTGTGTTGTCTGTTGTTTTAAAAAGATTACTCCTGTTGAAAGATATTATTGTTTTTATAGCATGATGTTTTAAGACTGTACCCTACCTTGCCATTTTGGCTTTTTATAATTTTTTAGAAATTGCCAAGGTATCAATATTGTCTGTTTTAATACATGGGTACATATCTATTACAGTCAACTACCGCTTTAGCGCAGGTGGATTTACCTGGTTGCTGCCTTGGCCAGAATACAAAAAATTGAGTATACTGTAAAGTGAAAAGTTTATGAAGATAATGCCTCCAGCCAGCTAATCTGTCGTGAAATTAGAATGGTTGTAAAAATGACCTATTGAGTTTGTGTCCATGCATAGCTACTTTACCTCTTCCACCCCTGTGAAATGGACTAGCCCACTTCTACCACCCTTCTCTCCAAGGTTACAGTTCTATTTTCTCAGATTTTTCCCTCCAGTTCAGGACAGTGTTAGGGATATGCGATACTGACAAAATATCAATATTTTAGTATGAAAATAAATGAACGAGAAGTATATAAATATTTCCCAGTATCGTTGCTTTCATTTAGCGATATAAAAATAAAGGCAATAATAAGATAAGATGAATAAATTTAATAAATGATCGAAAAAATGAAGGAAGTAAAAGGAGAAAAGCAGGTAAATTAAAATCTTTTGATACCAGGTAAAACATTCTGATATTATTAAAATATCAAAAGGTTGGTATCAATACTAAAATATCTGGCATCGAAAGAAAAGTATCGATACTGGTATTGTATCTGAGTTTGACTAAAATCAATATATATGGACTAATTTACCTTCCAAATAACAACATATATCTGTTGTTTCGGTAAAAAAAATCGTTGAGGGCTAGATTACTGAGTGAATTTTTTTCAAAAACATGAAATATTTTAAAACAACCTTTAATGATTTAGTTCGAAATTGGTATCTTAAGCCTTAGGCCTAATAATTGTGTTTGTGGTAAAAAGTTGTTTAAGTGTATTTTACTGATTTATTTTTCAATAATAGTTATTATAATAAATTTATGTATGACTGTCGAATCGTTTATATTAATCAAGTACTTAATTTATTTGGTAGTTTTCGATGGGTTTGCAGATTTACCGTGGAAATTGATATAACAGAGTTTAGTAGCCCACCAATTACTCCGCTAAATTGAGAGTTGACTATCTTGTTTTATATATATTACAATATGGTAGGGGTGAGGATGGCAGTTTATTAGAGGAAATGCATCAGAATGAGCGAGAAAAATCACATGTTAATTTCGTTATTGTAAATTATTATTCACGATTTGTGTGGACTACTTAGTCTATACAGTACATATACATTAATTAAGATTGGTTAAAATGTTTTTTATATCAAGTAATATATTCTTCTAAAATAAAATAGATACCACATTTAAACTCAAAACTGGATTTTTGGTATTTCCAATTTTTTTTTCTTTCATTCCATTTAGGGCCTACAGCAAATATAACCAATTTTTCCTTCTAGAAAATGCATGTCATTCATTTCTCATCCTTTTTCTAAATAACTTTTAAACATATAATTACCTTGTAAAGTAAAACATGCCTCCAATGACAAATTAACACTAATCATTTATAATATTTTCTCTAAAACAAAATTTAATGCTCTAATTATATTTACAATATATATTAGGTGTCTGGAAAAATGAAAATTTCCTCTGGAAAACCTGGAAAACACAGGGAGTTTTGTAATAAGAAAACTGGCAATCCTGATGTAGTTTCTTTACAGTTCACAGAGATCACAAATAAAACACAAATCTAAAAATTACTACAACATGTTTCAATAATGATAAAAACCCGGCAGTGATAAAAAGATCAATATCACTAAAATGTTATGCTAATTATTTCAAGGGGCAACTTGTGAATGATAATTCAAACAAATCTCACACTGACTGCAGATTACTTGGGGTTTCTGTGCTAATACAGCTCTATAAATCATATGAATACTAATATTTAATATTTATAAAGGAATTAGTATCAACAAACAATTGTTGAATTGTGTTGATTTTAAGGGAACTTTAAGCATGTGTATATGAAGTATGCTTCTAACTACGGTAAAATCCCAGTTTTATCAAATAGGTATAGTATTAAAGATGCTAAATTTCAATTTTCGAATTTTTATTTCAAAAAGTGTGGCCCAAACTAGTTTTGGAAGATGTAAAAATTGAAGTTTCTTACTGTTTAATAAGTTGTATAGTAGCGCCTAACTCAGAAAAGTGTTTTATTTTGTTGGTCAGTTGTCCTCACTGTGTATGATACTGTTAGTGTTCTAACATGGATTTTTTATAACCTTCATTGTATAATTAATTCTGTCTTGAGATTGTTGACCATGGCTCAAAGTTAATTTTGTATGTGATAATGAAACACCCTCATAGCTGGTTAGTACATTTATGGTGTGTAACAAACATTTCATAGAAGAAAATTCTTTTGAACGTTGAAAAAAAAATCTGTACAAATGACCTTAATAAGCTAATATTTTAATAAAATAGGCATTTATAACTCTAAATTAGGTACCCTATAAGAAAACGTAAGAATCATAAACATTGTTAGAAATGTTTCATATTTGGTTTCGCATTTTTTAATTGCACATTGTCACTCCTGTTCCATTTCCATTCCTCTAAACTCAAATGCGCATGCACCTTCTCAATTTTTAATGCTTTTAAAAGTTGTTCATACTTTAAAATGATAGGATGGTTAAAATAATATTTATTTTAGACAATATGAAATAGTAAATGAAGTAAAATAAAATAGTAATACATTTTTATTCAAATATGGCAATATATCTATAGCTATGTTGATCGCTGGTTTTAGGCAGTTTAACCAACATAATTATGTAACTAATGCTAATTTTATAGTGTACATCTTAATATAAGGTTTAAATATCTTAAATTCGAATACAATCAATATGAATTCTCAATCTTAAAATTTTATTTGAACAGAAATACTCGAGGATAATCCAAAATTGAGAATTACTTTACTAGTCAAAAGTAGTCTTAGAGCTCTATTGCATTATTAATTTCAAATTTGATATTAATTTTAACAGTTTGTTAAGTTACCAAATGATTTATTTATAAGTGAAACTGCTGATATCATCCAAATTAAATAGGTTATATTTACCATTGTTTTGAAAATTGATTTTCATATAACCTACACTAAGAGGAAACCAGAAAATTTCAAGCCTACATAACTTTTAATCTCAGTCTTTAGTGAAGAGCTTGTTCCGAAGCTCAAAATTTGAGTACTCACAGATCCCTAGTGTAGGACAAATAAAGATAGAGGCATTTTACAGGCTGGTAATGGTTGAAGATCTACCACAAAATGCCACTGGACAAAGCTACTTTTATTTAAATTTTGAGTTATATTTTTAAAATGTTTTATAGTCCATGACACTTGACAAGTATTGGGGCTAATAAATCTATTATTATACCATGTTACAACTCCAAAAATAACACTCAGCTTTCCAAAATAGTTAGCTGGTAATTTTTTTATCAACATGAAATCCATAGGAAGGACATTTAAATATTTTTTCTAGAACTTGTAATTTATCATTAATTGGCTTTAAATCATTATTTTTCCTACACATCCTCGGAACATGAAGGGTTTTAGCTGCAAGCCTCCACCATCTTGGTTGATTGCTTGGTGTATACACATATTGGGTCTACTACACAGATGAAATTCCTGTTTCCAAATTTGAGTATAAATACTCCTGTAGCAATATTTCACTGATGATTGTCTATTGGCATACTCACATGAATTGCTATAAGCCTACTTTATAAATTCTCTGGTCTATGAAATCTACAAATTGAACAGAATATAAAAGTATAACTTAAATCTTTATTGGTAACACTCACAAGTTGAGTTTATTTCTTGATATGCTAGCTATAATTTTAGAATGAAACCTGATACCTTTCATCATTGATATTAAATTATTGGTATATGCCTGTCACTATTGGTTTGATTTTAAGTTAAGCTTGATTGTAAGTACTGTAGATGATTTACTTAAAAGGTTTGGTTTAAATACCCCAATTTAAGAACAACATTGAAGCCATTTTAATATATTTCAGGATGCCATGAAGCGAAGCTGTGTGGGGATTTGGTCATGTAAGCGTTGTAAGCGCACTGTGGCAGGTGGTGCTTGGGTCTACAGCACAACAGCAGCAGCCTCCGTGAGGTCTGCAGTGAGGCGTCTTCGCGAAGTCAAGGAACAGTAAACACTGTAGATAATTTAATAAATAAAATAATATAAAATGTGTTGTGTTTTTTTTTATAAATTTAAGGTAAATTGGACGTGATGAACTATACAGTCCAACTTAAGAAGAGCTTTTTAGAAAATACAAAAATTTTTTGGTGATCAACATTATCTTTCTAATATATGGTGTCCCAAATGAAACTGTCCCCTGACCTCACAATATTTAAAAGTTTCTGTCCAAAATGTGTGCTACCAGCCGCTATGCAAAGTTCCACTCGCCAAATAGTAAAAATGTATTCATTAAAACTATGCAATGCAGCTGTTGGCACACATTTTGAACACAAACTTTGAAATATTGTGCTTTTGAGGTCAGTTTTATTAGTGACATACTTAAATAATATTTTATAGGTATTTATCCATCAAAGGTAACATCTACTGCTCACATGACTTGACTTAAGACCACGTGAAAGTAGATTTGCGGTGATTTCCAAAATTTCATTCTTCTCTGGCACACTTTTGGGAAAAGAGGAAAAACTTGATTTGATTAAAGAAAAGCATGATTCTAAAATATGATTGCATTAAAATAATTACGAGCATGCGCGTGAGACTTATGTGCAAAAATAATCCTAGGGATGCATATTTTATGTAAAAAAAGTTTCAATTTTGATTGTTTTACATTTTGGCGGAGAGTGTCTGGACTTTGAAGTTTTGGAAGGAGATCCTGGGGATTTATACAGTTTTGGGGCAACTACCAGATTGAAAAAACTATGCGAAAAGTCCAACTTTGTTACAAAATATATTTTGTTACAAAATATATTTTGTTTAGTTGAAATAAAAATGTGTTTTTATCTTTATATAATAAAATAGACATGATTATGAAATTTTTAGGGTACATCATGTAACTAGTCACCCACACTTGCCAGCTGTTTTGGTAACCAGCCCCATATTTGGACGCTATTTGTAACTAGTCGCCCATCCTATCTTGCTCCTCTTCATACGGTGTCATCCACGGCAGTAGTAGGTTCCAGTAGATCATCTCGGGGTTATACAGATAATGGTGGGGGTAGATGGACACAGTCGATTAAAGAGATACTATTTAAAGTAGAGATGGGAAAAACAGTGATTTTATGATATCAGTGAATACAGTGACTGTGATTTTAAAATATCGGTGATTTATACCAGTGATTTTCCACTGTTAGTATTTAGCTGCTATCCGAGTAGGCGCGTACAATCGAGTAGGAGTATGGAGTATTTCTGAGTACTGGGTGTTTACTATTTACTCGAATAATCCCATGCCATTCGGTTGTCGGTTGAAACTTGAAAGGAGAACTAATTACTTGGAAGTTTGGCGGCTTGCAATGGAATTCGATACTTAAAGACTTAACATAAGCTCTTTCTGTCGGCACTCGGCGCTGACATTGACATTATTGACATACAGCTACCTAATCTCCGGGTTTCGTGTTGCCTGACTAATGTACAGTCAATACTAAAGTATGCGTTTTAAGAAGTTTAATACAATTGAAAAATAGAGAAATAAAATATGTTATTTAGTATTTTATAGTGAAATGTTATGTAATTTGGGCAAAATTAGTGGTCCAACAAACATTATGTTAAACTTGAATACCAATATTAACTTATTTTACGTACTATGAGAAACTCTTGTAATTGTGTAATTTATTTAGTGATCTATTTCACTACAATTAAAATTTATGTGAGATTAAAAATGAACATAACATAATGGTGATTTGTTTAGAAAACGTTTGGAAAGCAGGTCATATATTATATTATTGTAGTGTTATTTTATTTTAAATACCGTACATATAATAGTAGATGAGCTATACATCTATTAGAAGCAAATAAAACTATAAGATGCTAGAAAATATTTAATCAATTATTATATAAACACACTTTAGATTAGACTATAGGATGATGAGGATCATCAACGCATTGTAAATAATATAATAAGGTTTATTTCTATTTTTTCTATTTTGTTACTTATTTTAATTCATTATTTACGATTTTGGGGATAGGATCACCGAAAAAAAGAAATGATTTTTTTTCGTAGCCTACTTTTAAAAAGAATCCGAAATGTGATTTGCTTAGTAAGCTAAGCTTGCTTTTGAATTTTGCTCTTAACAACAAATGTTTTGTATTGAAAATGCATGTGAAGGAAACATTTAAACTATTAAAGTCATTTTTACGTAGCAATCTTATACTGTTTTTGATAAATGAGCTCTAAGAGATCAAGTGTTTTAAATAGAAATAACACGTAAAACATGCCAGTCAATAAGGTCGATTCTCAATTAGTTGGTAGAAAATAAAAAATAAAAGAATAATAAAGGCCGCGAAGCGAGTATTTATTCGAGTGTCTAGAAAAAGAAGCAATACTAGCTCCGTAGCTCGAGTATTTCGAGTATTGTGAGTATTTCGAGTATCACTGATATCTCAATCACCGATACTTTTGGGATCGAGTAACTGGGAGTATCAGTGATCAAATGGTATCGGTGAAAAAATCAGTCAGTGATATATCGCCCATCTCTAATTTAGAGTAGAATTTGAAGTGTTATTTTAAATAAATATTATACATTTTATACCACAGGTTACTAAATGTAGAGAAACAAATTATTTATGATATGATTACAGAGAATTATTTAAGGTAGTGGTTATTTAGCCACCTGGTCATCTCATTCCACCCATCTCGAAACCCTATCTTCCCATGTTACAAAAAATACTTTTTGAATACAGGTCTTAGCTGTTTGCTTGCTAACCGGCCAGTGTCGCGTCTGAAGCTTCCCTTCCACATAGGGTCAAACACACGCTAAATCGAATGTGCTGATTGGCCAGGAGTCCGCGCCAAAACCTCCCCCCGCCCTGAGAAACCACACGTGCAAGCCACAGGTGCATCTCCCAGCTGCCGGGTTAAGCTATTAATACATTGTATGATGCTTAAAATGAAAAGTAAAAGTAATAAATTTGGATGACTAATATTCCAACAAAGACTTTAAATAATGAAAAACGATAAGATTAAAAGTTTAAAGGCTTGAAAATAAAGTTAAAGAATTGAAATTTAAAACACATATTGCTTACAGCTTTGGTTATGATTTACATAACTTATAATTACCATAAAACGCCACACTTTCTTATAATTAACCATTTGATAGTAATAAAGAGAATTAAATTAGGCCTAGACGAATGGGAAATGAAAAATGTATTTATCAGTTTAGTACTCTCAGTATCTTGAACGTATTAATATGTAAACAAAGGAAAACTAATATAATTTTATAAATGAAATGGTTGAGAGCTAATGGTCTAAATCCCTAACCACTTTACAATCATTCCTCTTCTGCTGAAGAGGGGGGATTGATGTATTGCGAACAGTCGAAAATTATTTGTTTTGTTGTGAACTGAGGCCTACAATTTCCCTGGTAAGTGTGTAGGCCTTGCCTTTCTGTCCTTTCAATGTCCAACTTAATATGGTTGTTTGGCACCATTTGTCCTTTGTTTCCATATCAGCTGAGTTTTCTCCTCATTAGCTTCCACCTGTTTGTTTCTAGTCATATTTTCTTTCTTTATCTTGTTAATTTGTCTTTTTTTTTGATCAGAGTTTCTAACATAATGTTTCACACTAGAAACTAACATTCACGTTCTGAGATTATCCTACTTTATTTAGGTCAATTTCTTATAGCACACACACTGGAAAAATGCAGTTATAGTAGGGTTCACCATTGTAGGACAAGATATCTGCTGTCGATATGTGAAGTTTTGTCACGAGAATGTCGTGTGTGGAAGAAATCTCTCAAGAGCATTGCTGCATAAGATAATTATATTTTTTCTTGAGTAAAAAATTGGTCAAGTTCCAGGATATCCTTGACGAATATTAAAGAACTGTTATCACCATGTAAAGAAAACAAAACTCCGTTTCTACTGGAAAAACATTTGATTTATTCTGAAAAAAAAAAAAAGTTTTGATGCAAAAATCTGTAAAACTATTGACGTTTTCTTGCATTCCTTACATCCCCACCTTTAGTATTGGAATAGTACCTTTTGTGGGAGCATGACAGTCTGGAAAGACAACTGATTTTCTAACATTTATTTTTAATATGAATTAAGACAGTTTGGCGGATTATGTCGTCATATTTTAATACAGGGCTGCCAGGTCAATATAACAACTTATACAGCTAAAAAATAAAAACTGAATAAATAAGGTTTGGAAATAATTTTATTTAATAATCTTTCAACTGTCTAGACCATTCATTCCTTCAGGCAGCCTCACTTTATAGGCTCCACTCATTTTTTTGATGGAACTTAGAAACCATAAAATTAACACCATTAGCTTTATTAGCACTGCATCTTACTACCCATCCGGGTTATATGCCTATGTACTAAATACATTAATGGGTTAGAGATTAGGAAGGTTTAATTGAAAGGAAGTGCACCTACATTTGTATGGAGGGAGAGTGGAAAACAATTTAGGAAAAACCCTCATTGCACCCAACCAGCATCAAACTTCAATCTACACTTTTTTGACAGTCTAGTCTAACACAAGACTAGTAGTGCGTTACACCAAAGGGGGTGATTTTATCTAATAATAATAATATTTAGCACCGCCTTTTACTACCCGTTTGGGTTATACGCTTTAAGTACTAACTACGCTAATGGATTAGGAAATGGGAAGGTTGAATTAGAGGAAATGAACCTGCATTTGTGTGGAGAGAGAGAGTGAAAAACCACCTCCAGTTCACCCGATCTCGTCCTCAGCAGTCGAGCTTAACACGACTAGCGCGTTAGCCAACTACGCCACCGGGGCGGGAGATCAAACTGATCAAATATGTGAAGGGTGTTAGAAGAAACAATATAGTTAAATAAATTATGTATGCTATTTTACTTAGCATTTATTCTATATCAAGACTAACCAGATTTCCAATTTTTAAAAATAGGCTTCTTATTGCCATTATGTTTTTTAATTTTTCTTTGGCATTGGCTTATTTTTTCATCTCAGTTTTATCAGCCATACACAAGTATGTACAACTTTTATTTGCCTTACTAATAGTATTACATTAATCAGCATCTGTGCTGGGCTCAAACAGCTCCCCTTTTCCTGACCCGATACATATTTTGCCATTAGGAGTGAGTAAAACTAATATCAGTTTCGACTTTGTAAAAAATTCACGGCTAAACAATTTGTTAATAAAAAATATCAATAGCTGAAATACTAAATTTGTAGTCAATTATTCTGTATATTAAAAATAAATATTCATACAATCAAAAAATGAAGTAAATGAATCGTAAATTGTGATAATTATTTGACTTATAGGAATAAAACATATTACAAACAAATTAGGCAATAAAACATTTTCCCCGTGTTAGTTTTATGCATGAAGTTATACCCACAATATTATATATGTTAAGCATAAAAAATACTTAACAAATATTTGACATCGAGAATATTTCATATATTCAATTAGAGATTTAATTGAAAGAGTGGAACTTGAGTTTTTCTTGAACAACTTTTTGGAAGTGGACAGGAAAGATGGATGCAAAACACAGTGTGGCATTTACAATGAAAAATTATTGTTAATGGCAAATTCCCTGACTTAAGTTTCATTCTATCGGGACTCATTAGGAGGGAGTGTGAAACACGCAACATTACTTCCTAAAAAAGGAAACCATATAAGACAAAAGGGAGGAAAAGGAAATTGGTAAAGAAAAATAGTACCCTTAGATAAGGTGTAAAAGGAACAAAAAACATGGACACAGGAAAAGGATATTAGATGTGAATACATAACATCTCTATTTAAGGAAAATCTCATTGCTCTTTTTAATCTTATATTATATTTGGAAGAAGGTATAGGAAAGGTGGATAGAAACATATAAAAGGGAGACGAACACAATATGGCCTTTACAATGAATAGAACACAGTTCACACTTTACACTGCTGCAAATGGACAGAGGTAATGGTTGCCTCTTAAAGAAAATTGATTGTCACCGCCCAATCCCCCAACCCAGGTTTCATTCTATCGGAACTCATCAGGGAGGAAAGTGAAATGCGCAACGCAACTTCCTAAAAAAGAGAGAGAAAAAAAAGGGAAAAGGAAAATAGAAAAGAATGATTGAACATGTAAAAGGTATAACATAACAAAACAAAAGGGGAGAAAAAGGAAAATAGATAAGAATGATAGAACACGTAGATAGGAACATGTAAAAGGTATAAAATATACCTTTTACATGTTCCTATCTATGTATTCTATCTTTCTTTTCTATTTTCCTTTTTCTCCCCTTTTGTTTTTTTGGTTTTCTCTTTTAGGAAGTTGCGTTGCGCGTTTCACACTCCTCCCTGATGAGTTCCGATAGAATGAAACCTGGGTCGGGAGATTGGGCGGTGACGATCAATTTTCTTTAAGAGACATCCATTACCTCTTTGTCCATTGGCAGCAGTGTAAAGTGTGAACTGTGTTCTTCTTTTCATTGTAAAGGCCATATTGTGTTTGTCCCCCTTTTATATGTTTCTATCCACCTTTCCTATACCTTCTTCCAAATATAATACAATTACCTCATAAAGCGAAAAGAGGTTTTCCTTATTGAGTTATATCATTGCTCTTTTTAAGGTATTTTGTATATGTATTTGAAAGACGATACAGAAAAGGAAGAAAGAAAACATTAAAAGGGAATGAATACAATATGGCTTCACAAAGAATTACAATTGCGTGTTTCACACTCCCTTTGATGAGTTCTGAAGGAACAAAACCCAGGTCTAGGAATTGGGTGGTAACGATTGATTTTCTTTAAGAGGCAGCAATTACAGTGTGACCTGTTTTGTTCTTTTCATTGTAAAAGTCAGATTGTGTTTTCTAACCACCTTTCCTGTGCCTTCTTCCAAATACATGTACAAAATACCTGAAAAAAGAAGTAAAAAGGGGTTTTCCTTAAAGAGATAAATTTTTTCATGCACTATTCTCAGTTTAAGATGTGTGCAAAGTCCACTTTTTCAATTATAAATAAACCAATTGAATAAATGAAATATTCTCAAAGTTGGAATTTTTTGATTGGACAAATGTGTGTAATATTTCTTTCTAATCCAACAAATCGAAGTTATCACAACTTACAATTCAATTACTACAGATTTTCATATGAATATTGATTTGCAATTTATATAACAGCTCAGATTGGCAATAATTGGAGAAAACTTAATATTGTTAAAACATTATTTTTTAAAGCTAAGTTCTAGCAAATTATAAATTTTGAAGCTTCACATACCCCTAATTTTTTTTTAGTTCACTCGGCACGACACTAGTATGAACGACTGTGTTACTGTGTTGCTCAATATTGTTTAGGAAAACAGTGAGTTCTGGTTGTGGCAGTAAAACAATTGCTGCTAGAGGACAAAGTCAACCTTGTGCACCTAGGCTGGTGATAAGCTAACTATGAGAGTAAATTTTAGTAACAATTTATAAAATTCAGTTTTCTTTCTTAAATATTTAATCTTAATTACTATATACTAACAAAATCACTATGATAATGGAAGGTTATTATTTAAGATAAATAGATTAAGGTTCAATTAGGATTAATCGTTGTCTTTCCCAATATTATAGGTTAGTAAGCCACATTTTGTGTTCTTTTTAGACTTAAGTAACGAGAGTTCCTAAGCTTTAAATAAATAAAATTAAAATCAATAAACAATTCATCGATTTATTTTGTTAGATTTTCACAAAGCAAAGAAACAAATCACCATTAACATTCATACAACACATGGAATGTAAATTTAATTTTTTTTTATCAAAGACAATGCAATAACATTTGAAGTGGAATGCGAGTTAACAAGAATCAAGACATTCCTTAAGGTACTGTTAATTCAAATTTTAAGCTGGTCACAGAGTGCCAAACTTCAAAATTGACACTTTCTACGGTGGCAAAGAAAAGATGGTACATCAAATGAATCAAGATCATGAAAATGTTACTCCAATTTGTAAGAAAAACTCTAATGGAACTTTCTCAAATTTAATTGAAATTGTTTGCCAAATATTAAAACACTATTGTTAAGCAGTTATTATACATTAGGCAATAATTTCACTTAAAAAAAAAGAATGGCATCACATTAATAAAAGTAGAGGACAGAAATTTAAGTTTGCACTTAGAGAGGAACAACTCTAAAAAAATAAAACTCATATCATAGTATAAGAATATAAACTGGCTGGGCTAATATTACTACTTGCATCAATGTTAAAACATATTGCAGAAATACAATGGCATTAGTTAAACTTGCCTTGTTGCATAATTTCACCTCACTTAAAATTCCTATTGCAAGGTAAAGTGCTTTACATTTACCAACCTTTCTACTTTCTAGTGCCCATGTGGGGATGCCACCTCCCTAAAGATAAAAATCCTTACCATGCCCTATTATAACTAAAACCCACAAAAATAATCTTCAAATAAATTATAGTTAAATTTTATGGTCAGAGCAAATACAGTATCAGTAGAGTGAGGTTATGTGGTATAAAGCACTAGGCTAAATCATGGTTTAAATTAGGAGGGATAGCCAGCACACTTACCTAGGTGATACTGGAGTAGAAATTGTTTAGGTATAACACTAAAAACACATTTTCAAGGACAAGCTTTCACTGTCACAGACAGCTTCATCAGGTCAGGAGAGTAGACTGATGCTTTTGGTTTTACTGTAAGGTTGACTATCCACAGCTGACTTTTTTTCAGTTATGACATCACTGTATAGATAGCAGCACTATGAATAATGTTATATTGAATCTAATAATAAGTGTGCTGGTAGGAAGGAGACCTTGTCCTTGAAAATGTGTTTTTTAGTGTTATATCTATACAATTTCTACTCCAGTATCACCTAGGTAAGTGTGCTGGCTATCCCTCCTAATTTAAACCAGTATCAGTAGAGTGAAATCTATTGATAGCAGACACCTTAAAGGATCAAAAAAGTGTTTGTTATTTGGAAAAATACATTTAATAAAAATCATACTTCTAAACGAACACACATCTATATGAACCTATTTACTGTGAATATTAATTACTGTACTTGGGAGTACTATATGAAGGATAATTTAACTAATAATGAAAAAATGTTGTACTAAGCTTACCGTTATTTTTTTTTAAATGAGTTAATTTTTCTATTTAACACATTTTTTTTTTATTTATTCAGCTTAACTTTTGCAATTAGTTGTTAACACTTCAGACCCTATATTGATTATTACAGAATAATAACAAACTTAAAAACTGCTCACAGTTAAATCTTTGAACTAGGCTAGCATAGAAAAGACTCAATTATACAAATGGCAAATTTAACTATTACCAACATTTACGATATACATTTATCAACCCAAACCTAGGACAATACTGTGAAAAAAAAGTGTTAAGACACCATAATGAAATAATACGGCGTTTACAATTTAAGATAAATAAAAAAAAAGTTGTGATTAAACTTTTAATATTTAACTAATCATACAAACCATGATGACAAACATAGAATGTCAAAAGCATGAACAAGTGATGCACTTAGCATCATTTTCTATTTATAACAGATTAGATTCTAAGTAGTGTTACAATTTCATGTCATCGATTAAACTTATTTGATAACCATTCCTTCCATAAAACTACCCTTTTATTCTGTCAGACATTTTATATAAAATATTTACAAATATTGCTGCACTCAATAACTTAAATGGTCCTACTCACTGTACTGAAGTGAAACAAGAAAATTATTTCAGAAACAGTTTTCATATGTAAGATAGTAAATATTATGTTATACCTTTTATTTGGATGTGAGCGCACACACACACACACTTTTTAGAGAGTACTTTACCGATATTGCCGCAGAAAATATACTTATATATTATTCTTAATTAGTATTAACACAAGAAAACTAGAGACAGTTAGGAATAAATAAAAGAAACTAACACAAGGAACACGGTTCATTCTTTACCAAGAGATAATGGTTGCCTTTAGAAGAAAATTAGTCATTACTGCCTATCCTTCAACCTGGGTTTCATCTTATTAGAGGGGGAGTGTGGAATGTGTAACAAAACTTCCTTAAAGAAAATAGTATGGTAGAAATATGCCATAAAGTTGAAAGGAGGATTTTTTTAAGAGTGAATATCTCCAATACTGTATCAAATGAAATAACATACTTTAATTATATTACTGAGTTATTAAAAAAATATGGTAGAACCGTAGAAAAATAAAAGTAAGATACCTAACATACATTTAGAAACTTTTTAGTTTAATAATGAAATATTGGAGAGTTTGCAAATGTATGTGGGTGTTTTGATTTGTGCTTAGTTTACATTAATAAGAATTTTATAATGCAATAATTATTCCTAGTGTTTTTTTTTAAGAATTTCATGTCTTATAGTTTAAATTTTCACATATTTTGTATATATGTGAAAATCATAGATAAGAGCAGGAGACACTCTCATAGTAAGCTACAAATCACTTTCAAGCAGACTAAATCTTTGACCCTACCAAGAAAAACCAAAGTCTATCAAAGGAAGGTTGGTCACCATCTGAAGCACAAAGCCTCAACAGTCTTGACCATAGGTGGGGTCCAATCTTTATATTTCTGGCCTTACTTTACAATGAAAGCAATAGAGGTGTGTGAAGAATAGTCAAGTATATTTTATTTAACTTTGATGTATTTAGGTTATCAATCCCATCATATAAAAAAAAGGGGTTTAAATTATAATCTATTCTTGATAAATGTATATAGTTTAACACAATATTAGACCCTCTTAAATTAGATAAATGCCAATAAAAAATAAAATAAGTAAAACCCCTGATTAAAATGACAAACAGTTGGAAGCCTGTCGGTGCAGATAGCCAAAGGAAAACAAAAATTGTACACAGGCCCACTTCAAAGCTATAAATGAAAACGCGAAGAGAATTGTGGCTGTCAAACTCAATGATTTGGCTTTTCAAAGCTTATTTACAACCATAGGCAAAAACTTAGTTAGCCTGAATACAGGCTATAATGTTATTTGCTTGTACTTTACAATTCCCACATACATTTGATATTAGCACGTGACCTTACACATGTACATACACATTATTATGTGTGAATCTGTTCACAAATCCCATCCCAATCTGATATAGAAAGAAGCTGAACACTACAACAAAATAAACTCATAATAATAAACTCTTAATAAATATTGTATAAAGATAATTAGTTTGAACTTCCATCAATATACTTTGTATTTTTACATTCCGCTCGCAAAAATTGGTGGTCCAAGATAAACTTTTATTATATGTATATATAAAATAAAAATACATTTAGTAATATGACAATAAAGCTAATGCAAAGTACACACAATAATTGCTCAAAGGAATATGAGAGGTTGTTTAATACAAAGGAATACATTGTATGCTTTTCCTGAAATTGGTTGCAAGGCCACCACTGAATAAATAAATAAATACAAAATACATGAAACGTCTAAAAAACTAATGTTGGTACATTTGAAAAAATTCCTCACTGGCCCAATCTTACAAAATATTATTAAATGTTTCAGATGGACAGAGTGTGGTATCTTAATCTAAGAATAATTTATATTGTGAGTGTGACACAGTTTTTACTAATGTACGAGTTTAATAGTTCGTTGTAAAGTAGAAATAGCTAAGGAATTATTGACAAACATTTTCAACACTTTCAAATTAAGAAAATTATTAATACATACAATAAACCAAATGCATATCTGCAAAAATAATTTTAATGCTTCAAATAAAAATTTAAAAAAATCCGAGTTTTCCTGAATTTAATTTTAATAGTATACAATAAAAAAAACTTCCAATAACTTTTTATATAAATAAAATTGTTGTTTGATTTCTGTTTTACCCTTGGACTTAAATCCCTGATAAAATACTAAATAGGGCAGAATTAAAGCTATTGCAACCAAAATTTATGGTAGTTTGGCCTATTTACTATGTTTCTAATATAAAAATGTTAAGTACAGTACTATTGATGTGGTGCTCTTTTTTTGAAAGTAATATATATCTTAAAAGTAACTTTTTTTTCCCATTCTTCGAGGTTCATAATAAGTAAGGTGTGTGTGACGGACATTTTTGACTGTTCATGATTATGAACAATCTTTTCAGGCAAAATCGCGATTCAAAATTTGAATCACTATAAAATAATTTACTACAAAAGTGAAATAAGGTTTTCCTCAGGATATGTGATAAAAGTCAGCCTATGTACACATCGATCGAGTGCATATTCTATGGTATACAGTAATTAATAAACTTCTTTGGAAGGGGGCTTATTTATATATTATATATTGCCACTAACTGAACAAGTGGTAAAATTAATTCCAGTAAAGCCACAGTCTTTTAAATATCAGGATCAACAATGTTTTTTGAGTTTTCAAAGTGAACACCCCCTTTTTAATGTTATGATATGCTTATGTATGAATTGGAAGTGTACACACACACACACCAAAAAAACCCCCATTCAAACCATTATGGATTTCTTTAAAAAATAAAAACTTCACTGTCACATTTTGTTTAGTTCTACAATGTCCGTGTGATTAAAAAACCCCAACTATTTTACGTTTTGTTAGTTTTTTTGTTAAAGAAAATGCAGATTTATTTTTATTTTTTATTAGAAGACTAAGAGTTGAAAAAAGCTCGGTTTTATAACAAGAAATGGAAAACACTTTATTGTTTTTGTGTTGTTTAGAATTTTACTGTTCCTCATTCCATTCCCCACTGCGCTTGCGTCTTATCCAAATGAGTGTCCAATTAGCTAGCTTGCCAGACAAACTTCCTTTTCATGACCCACTCTTGGCCCAGACTGGAATCACAATGTCGCAATAGCGGACGAGACATGTCGCTGCTTTCGGGCTTCTGGAGACACTGCCCTGTGTTTGCGTGCTTGATGGTGCGGTCCTATGGGGTAAAAAATAGGCACATCATATCTAGTGTCAGGGCTGATTATAAGCAATGTTAACTAACTAGTCACAGGAACAGAAGGAAGGGGGTGAGGGGAGTTAATTTTAATAAAGAGGTCCCTGTAATATTTATTTTTAAAGTTATTTAATATGAACTTTACGAATTAATTGGGTATTTCAGCTGGCTCAGGCTAACTCAAGTCTCGAACCAACACAACACCCAGTCCTTGGGTCTGTAATTCATAGCTGTGAAAGAAGAAACAATGAATTTTCAGTCATACCAGGAATGAAACCCAGGATCACAAGCTGAGTAGACATATACTACTGACTGGACTGTGCTGTGCTAAGAAGACAGAGATTTGTTCCATAATAGTAGTCACCTAGATGCCAAAAAATAAATATTAACTAGCAAAACACACAAATAAACTGTCTTAAGCATCTTATGTGTTTCAAAGTAAACATGACATAGTAGTGGAAAATGATGCATAAATAAAAGTAAAATTACTAATATGCATTCACAAACCCTTCCATATTTTGATGGCAAATATTAAGTCGTTGTCATGGATCTAGTAAGTGGCCAGGCCAATCAACTAAAATGCCTTCATCTCCCTCTTTCTCTCACACTCACTCTTATCTGCTCCTCTAATATTTTTCTTGGGTCTTCCTTGCAGTATTTTTCCTACATACTTCATATCCACCATTCCCTTTGATATTCTTTCCTTTTACAACCTCATCACATGAGCATTGAACATATTAGCTTTGCTTCCTCCACTATCTCATGTACTCCCTGCGTGTACCCGTCATTTGGCCTAAAGTATAGGCCAAATGACTTTTCTAAAGTTAATTTTTAGGCCATTTATTTAAAGTATGTTCATGTTGTCTTCGGAAACATTTGTTATGATTTGTAGTGATGTTACTACTGCCCAAGGTATAGCAGCACATCCATTAACCTGTAGTACCACTTTTGTATGTTGAGCTTTTTGCAATGCCAAAGATTTGTAATGGTTTTTGTACCGTTCTGTACCACAAATAAAAAGTTTTGTATCCATTCCCTATTTGAGTAATTAGCATATACATGTAGCCACTCCATTTTAATAATTTTGTATTATTTTGAATTTTGGCCATTTTTACATGCCAAAGCTTTGAATTAGTTTTTGTACCGGTTTTTATCATAAAGAAAAAGTTGTGTACCCCTACCCGTTTTGAGTAATTAGCATATGAATGTGCCCACTCTATGTTGATAATTTTGTATTATTTTGAACTTTTGTTCAGTGCCAAAGTAATTTTTTTATCTGTCTTTCTGTGTATACTTTTTTTATTAATTTCATTAAATGAATTAATAGCCATTCAAGCTTTCTATAATTATATTAACTTACTAGAGTTTGCCCATGGCTTCGCTCACATTTAAGTTGGGTGGATTAACTTTTTTCTATCTAATCATCCAAACCAGGTTTTCTCAAACTTTATGCACTTGAGTCTTAAATATCAAGTTTGTTTTAACATTTTATGATGTAAATACTATTTATGAAAAATATATACTTGTCATTTGGAAGAATGAGTTTTATTTTCCTATCACAGAGATGGTTCAAGTCAGCTATACTTGTTGATAAATTACTTTCATACAAATAGCATGTAGATGCACACATCAAAATTAATTTTAACCCTTAAACACTCAGCGCGCCATGGTACTGCTAAAACACTCTAGCAGCCGATATATCGGCTCCAGCTAAATCTGGTCGTGTAAGTTTATTTTTAATAATTAGGTGGCACTACACACAGTATTCTAAATATTTAGGTTTATTTCATACTTTTTCCAACAGATAGCATCATTGGTCTTGGAAAAACTATTTATTTTGAACAGTTGAAATATATAATACTCATTGTTTACATCGTGATGTCAATACGTTTCTAGTTCGTGGGTTTTTCCTTATTCCTTATTTATATAAATATATTTGCTTCCATTATTTTTCTTACCTGTTTTATTTTTATATATTATTTATTATATTTTCGTTGTTTTATTCAAAGTTTATTATTTATAAGTGTTGTTTAGTTGAAATATTCTAGCTAGGCAATGGCCGGTCCAAGTTCTAGGCTAAATGACTCGGACATTTTAGACTATTTAGATACTATTGACAGTGACAGTGACTTTGTGTATGAAAGTGATTCTGACATCACTAGTGATGATGATAATGTGCCAGATCTTAGGAATCCAGCTGTTCATAACCTGTCTGACAGTGATGAGAATGGTATGGATGATGAAGACTACAGGGAGATTGTCACCCGAGCAATCTCTTCCTCTCCCCTTTACATGATTTTACAAAATGTTATGTAGTTCAGAATCAAAATAAGCTACAAACACCAAACTAGTATCAAATTTTACAGAAATAAATTCTCTTTCTTGCAGGATGACTGATAAATAAGGAAGAGAATAAATGAATATTAATTTTTTGGTCTGAATTAAAAATTTTAATTTAATTTTTAAGATTTTAAAAATTTTGAATTTTTTTTACAAAATAGTGGTAGTCTAATAATTTATGTAATATTTTTTTTATAAATCTACAATGTGTATAGTATAAGTGTGAATTTTTTCATATGTATAAACTAAAAACATTTTTTATGAGAAAATTTAAAAGGTTTAAAGGTAAATATGTGAGAATATGCCTGAGTGTTTTGGCTTAGTCTAGTGAAAATACGCTGAGTGCAAAAGGGTTAATGCTTCATAAGTAAAACAGAATATTGATTTATTAAGTCAATCAGATTCTTAGCAAGTCAGAGGAAGTGAACAATTGGTTCACAGATAAAACTATGCTACGCCTCACCTGAAATCCCCTCGCGCCTCAGAATTTGAGAAACCCTGATCTAAACTACCAAAAACACAATTTCAAACACATATGAGGTGAGAATTTTGTTTTGTATGTAGATGAAGCCACATATTATAACTACTACCTATAAGAAGGAAACAAAATATATTTTTTAAATGTTTGCAGCTTTTCCATAAATATTCGCTCGCTCATGCGGAGACGTTGTAATGAACACCAAAATAAATAGTTTAAACTTACTATCTAATAATCAAAACTAAAACAAACTACATTCAGGGCAAAACTGCAAGAACGTTAATTATTATTATTATTTTACATGAAGGCATTGTTGCACTGAACACCAAAATAAATACTTTAAATTTACTATTAAAAAAAAGAGTTAAATGGAAAGAATCACTCTAGTATATCAAACAAATTGTTCTGTTAGTAATAGTTTCTATTAATTTTGGAAATCCCCCCGTCCCCCCAAGAATAATCATTTCTCCAATTCCCATTTGAACACTTATAGTTTTAAGACTTATTTTGTTATCTATTAGTTGTACTACTACCTGCCAGCGAAATTTCAATTTTCTACTACATCTAAAATCTTTTTTTATAACTTCTCCCCTCCCACCTTAATTTCCCCGGAGTTCCATTTAAAATGTTCAGGCCTAATAGTTATTTGGAGTTTTGCATTTACCGGCCTGCCAAATTTCAATTTTATACCAGATTGCACTGGGATGTAGTTGTTTCTATTAATTTTGTAGATTTAGAACCTCCCCATCCTCTAATCCCCTTTTCCCAACTCACTTTGATAAATTTAGAGTCTAATATTATTTTGGCTATCTGGAGTTTGATTTATTTATACCTATCTGCATTTTTATTATTTTATACCTCATCTCAAAAGGTTTTTTTATATTATAGTCTATCACCACTATTTTTCAAAATGGCATTATAAATTATTATTTAAATGTTTATTTGTATTGGTTCCCATACCTGCTTAACAAATTTAAGTTCTTTACTAAACAGAGAAGTAAGTAGTTTAATGTATTAGTTTTGGAAATGTTGAGCTCCCCACTCGCTTCCCTCCAACCATTTCTCCAACTTCCACTGAGAAATTTCAAATTTTAAGATGTATTTGGTTATCTTGATAGGTCCTTGTACCCAAGGTTACCCATTGATCTTTGTATAACTGGATGGACATCTGTCAAAAATTTTTGAGCTGTCATCTGCATACTATTGTGTAAGAGAAGAAAGCTTTTGGGTATCTATTTCTCTCTTACACATATATCAATGTATGATTAGTTAAATGAAATAAATGCGTTAATAAAAGGTTGGAAGAGGATAGTAGTTCAACACTTGTGACTTGTTTCTTTAAATAAATCGATGTAGGCTAATATACAGTAGCCTCATGGCTTCTTTGGTGCTGACTGACAGCTCACAGCTGAATTTTGACTGTCAGAAGTGACAGCTGCTAAACACATGTTTTTGCAGATCATATGGTTCGACGTAGGTATAAATAATTTGGTCTGGTAACTTTTCAAAGCCGTCAGCTCTCAGCTGTGATCTGTCAGTCGGCACCAAAGAAGTCATGGGGCTACTGTAGTAATACTTCCTATAAGCCTATAACATAGATGAGCGTTTGAACTTCTACACAAAGTTTGTTATTCAAACACATGTAATTAAGTGATTATTTCATTAAAGTTAACAAACATTGAATATAATATGGCTTCAAAAGGCAATAGGCTATATAAGCTAAGAGCCAACTTTAAATATATTGTAATATAGTAATATTTCCTACAAACCTGTTAACCTAAATGATAGTTTGAATGTAAAACTACTACACAAAAATTGTCATTCAAACAAATGTAACTAAGCTTTAAGCTACCCTTTTTCATTATAGCTATCAAACTTTCAATATTATAATATTTGTTTCTGAAACCAATATATAAGCTAATAGCCAACTTAAAATATATTGTAGTCTTGGCAGAATGTAAACAACATGAGCGATAGCTACATATTTTAGTATACTAAATAATTTATTCATATTTGTATGGTATTAACTTTAAAACTGAATTGTATATTCTTTAACATAAATGTGTCTTCAGCCAAATGGGTTATAATATTATTATTAGCACCGCGTCTTACTACCCGTTCGGGTTGCACGCATTTATGCTAATGTGTGATGGTAGGGTGATTATAAGATGAAATGGAGGACCTACAGTTTAACGTGGAATCCGAACCACGGTGGAGGCCTGGCATTCCCCAACATTCACAAGTTGTGAATAATACACGGGTTATAATACTTCACTATTTTCAAACAATAATACTTTTATTCACCAGAAGCACGTTTTTGAATCAGAACATTGAAAGAAACTGTTAAATCTGTAACCTCACAACCAAAGAGATGACAAACTTAAGCGTCACGATTTGGTCTGTTGCAAGGATGTGTGTACGTCTATCAGGTATAGTATAGAGATCACTGAGGTTACTAGAGTACAAGGTAGACTCGTTCCCTATACTGACTAGCATTCAGCTCTACCCTAGCGCACAGTGCTGCTGTGACGTCGGCTCGTGACCTAGCTGAGCTTGCTTCTGTTCAGTATATATATGACTGTGCGGTGTTGCGCTCGATATTAGCTTCTTAATTATGTCAAGTATGCTACCAAATTTACTATGAATAGTTGATGTTTGTGTGTTTTTTGTAAGCTTTTCTAATATTTATGCGTGAAGTGTTACGAAAAGTATCGTACCAATACTACCATTGGCTTGTGCAATAAAAGTCATCTAATTAAGAGATATGGTGTTATAAACAGTGCTTTCCTAAAGATTGATGGCAGATGAACATTTAGGGCCTATTCACTACTGAATGGGATGGAAAATGGAGTCCTGATTCATATATTTTATTTGCCCAGAAAATTTTTTCCATGATGATTATGAACAAGACCTTCAGGCCTAACTGCTAAACTTGCCTAAGAAAAATAAATTAAAATTGCCTGCTGTACCCTCCCTTATTTGTAAGTTCAATAAGTAATGTTTTATGTACCACATATATCTTTTTACATTCTCTCTCTCTCTCTCTCTCTCTCTCTGACACTTTATCACATTAGCTCTTAAACTATATTTAAACTCACTCTCTTTCTCTCAATTTCATCCTCTCACATGCTCTAACAATTTTCCTCTCTCTCAAAATCATTCTTTCCCTCAAACACTTTCTATCTCTCTATGTCTCAAACTCTCTGTCTCTAACTTTATCTCTAACTCTCTTTCCCAATATTTCACTCACATTCTCTTTACTACACACATTCCTTCACACACTTTATCAGACACTCTCCCTCTCACTTATTATTATTATTATTATTATTACAATAGTAGTAGTAGTTAAGGATTTAGTCAAGCCCATAATTTAAGTTTATATATATGGCCATTATGATATTGATGTTCACTGGCAAAATTTATTTCACACGCTATTAATACAATAGGCCTAGCTAAAAAAGATAGGTTCATGTAGAGTTAACATTGCTTTAGTCCAGTAACTTTAGGCGAAAATCTGGTGTCACTTCAGAGAAATGCCAAGTGAGTGAGCTGAATATTGGTTTCCACTTTCACTTTGCCTTTTTAAATAAGTTGTAAAACGTCCCCAACATTCGAATGGAAAATTTTACCGCACATAAACGATATTGAAAAGGGTGTTCTTTATTGTTTTCGCTAATACCTTCATTCCTAATAATTTTATAAACATGATATTGGAAATTTATATACAAAAAAGGTGGTTTTGTGAGCTACTGATCTATTGTTTTAGTTGGTCGAATTAAGATCATAGGTTTGTTAAAGTAAAGATGTATGTAGGAGATATGTCAATGTTTTTAGAAATATTGTAACTATCTCGCATCAGTAGTGCCATCTATATTCAGATGAAACAACTAACAATACTTTTTACTATCCAAAGATTTTCAATTTACATTTTAGGCCAAATTACTTTGGTGAAAGTAATTTTTAGGCCAAATGACCTTTGGTTTAATGTTTAGGCCAGCTGCTGTGTCCCCCTCCCTGCAGCCCCACTATTTTCCAGATAACTTCATTCAGAATCCTGTTTCTCATGACAGCTAACATGCTCCTCACAAGCTTCATTCCCATAGCCTCCACTTATTCTCTCTTACATTCAACGTCCAAGCTTATGCTGCATATGTTATAATGGGTACAAAGTACGCCCTATACAACACTTCCTTACACTCCAAGGACACTTCACCATAACTTGTCTCTTACACACCCATTGAACAACTCCCTCTTTTAGGGGTATAAATGCTGTTGTTGAGCGCAATACAAGGGGCCTACCCTGAGGAACTTGATGGAGGTTGATTAGGGTCAAAATCAACAAGCTTGAAACAGAGCCTGGCCAGTTGTTTCCCAGCTTGGTTGACAGAGTGTGAGGGTTGATGACAATGAACTAAATCATTGTCAGCACTCGTAAACTCAGTTAGGGAAGGATGCCACAAAAAGGCGGTTTAACTGAGGACCTATGAGCAGCAGCCCTGTTACTCGGTTGTAGGCCAAGACAAACTTAATAGCCCGGTGGTGGAAGAAAGCAAATTACACCCGATAAAATAAAATTAATGCCTATAACAAGTAACAATTTAAAGTGAGTTATTTTTAGTGTATTATGTCTTATTTGTGTGGAGAAGAATGGGAGACTAGCTAGAAAAAACCATCTCAGTGCACGCAAATGAGATATGAGTCTTTAACTTCTTGTTAATAGCAAATTGGCTAGACCAGACTAACAACTTTTGTAAGCATTCTAACCAGTGTGTTTTATAATAGATACAGGCTAATTAAAATTTCCTAAATCCTAAGAAGACTTTAAATAGGTTTTTGAGGGAAAAAGGTATAATATAGAGGGATTTTACCTGCTTTCGCAAAGAGAGTCGAGTGGAAAATTATTTATGAAAAACCACCCTCAGTACACCATATAAGGATTCACACCTTCACTTTCCCATCACCAGCAAGTCAGACTATAATAATAGACTGTGAGCTCACTGGAGTGAGTAGGATGAATAAAGTAAATGGATTTGTAGAGTTGAGACAAAAAATAGATTAATCCTCATAGTAATAAAATGTTTTTTTTAAACATGAAGTTACAGTACCTGATTGCTGTAGACCCAGGCCTGATTACCTCCCATGCCATGACATCTCACAAGCTTCACCGGCCCGTCCTGACTTGATGCGTCAAGGCAGTTGTCATCAGACATGATCTGCTGACGCTTGGTGTAAGCAAACACCTGGAAACACCCGAACCACACTTGTCCTTAAATCTGAGATATGATATCTTTAAACAATTTATTTTAATTTAGTTTTATAATTTACTACCAAAACTGAAATATTCAGCTCAACCCTTTAAGAGAAGATCAGTTGAACTCAACACCTATATCGGCAGGGTGTCTACCATCCGGGAAAATCAGGGAAAACGGGAATTAGCCGGGAATTAGAAGTGATCGGGAAAAAACGGGAATTTGATAAATCACAATAAAAGTCCGGGAAAATGATATTTTACTCAAAATATGAAGTACAATGATCAGTAAATAATAATGTCACTTTTTTGTTTGTAGCTGTGTAATATATTTTTAATTCCTAGTAAACAATTTTAATTCAAATTTTAAAAATTATTATTATTTTAAGAAAGATTAATAGAAAAACAATGGTGGAGGTGGGGAGGGGGTGAGTTAGAAGGAAGTGAAATACTTTTTTAGTCGGGGAATTTTAGGAAATGATTAGAGGAAATCAGGGAAAAGGTCGGGGATTTCATTGGTNGAAGGAAGTGAAATACTTTTTAGTCGGGAATTTTAGGAAATGATCAGGGGAAATCAGGGAAAAGGTCGGGAATTTCATTGGTCAAGTTTAGTAGACACCATGAGATGGAAGTCTTAGCTTTATCCTTCTCTCTACTTGTTTGGATGCTGATTGTTAAATGTAGAGTTGGCATTCATATTTTTCACTTTAAAAGTATTGATGCTATTGTAATTTCAAAGATATTGTTTTATTTTACTACAAGCATTGTTTTCATGCTATTTTATTATGTTATTTTAATAATTATTAGATTTTTTTAAAATAGTTATGATTTAAAAGTATATTTTTCTTTAATTTAAGCTGAATTCAACCAAGAAACTGAGTAGCTAACTCAGCTAGGAAAGTGAAAACTCAAGCTTGCAGTTCATTAACAAACTATCCAACTCAAGTGAAATAGGATGATTTAAGTGAATAAGCAATAGTGGCTATTGACAATTTAAACTATTAATTTATATGGATAAGAAACTGAATGAGGAGGAATAAGAATCCGGGTTCTTACAGTCATATGAAACATGAATTTAAGGACTTTTTAAGGACTAAAACTGTTATTTCTTGTACTGCCAAAAGCTAAACACGCCAATAAAAAAATAAAAATAAACTGTACCAAATTTTAAATAGATGGAAAACAATCACTTTTCACTAAATTTAATGAACAGATAGGACTATAAGAATAGTAATCTAACTTTGATGTCACTTACTTCACTCCTCTTGGTTTATTGGTTAGTGCAATCATTCTAGATTCAGTATATATTGTAGTATGGCTAGAACTGGAAGATGAACTAATAGCTACAGGTGGGCATTTTTAGTGCAAAACTGTAATTATAAGTGCTTAAAGTCTTAATAGGTAGTCAAAGATTTTAAAAATGACAGTTTTAAAGTGACTTATAAAAAAATGACGAATGCACATGAATTGAGATTTTTAAATATAGGAAATTAAAGAAAACAGCATCGTATTTCATCAACAGTAGTGCTAAAATTGCTAATGCATTTGTATTACTATCATGGGACAAATGCATCAGTATGATCATGATCTTTGTGAAATTTCAGATAAGAGAAAATTCCCTGATATTTCCAGGTTTTTTCCAGATATTTCCAGGTTTCCCAGGTGAGTCACCACCATGATCAGTAAGTAAATTGATACTCAAACATAATATAATTGATATATTAGCAATAAGTCGGTAGTGCCCATCCTTCACTATAAAACCCACGGAGATCATTTTTATCAGCAAGTAGGAAATATAGGTTATTAATAATTCTTTAATTACTGTATTTAAAGTTTTATTTGTTTAGAATTGTGAGTTGGGTGAGATAAATATAACTATCAAATGATGAGCAACAAATTCAAATTATTAATATTGAGAATACATCTATTAAAATATAAACAAAAAAAAATCGATGCTCCCGAAGCTTTGAATTTTTTGAAGCAAGATTTTCTCTCGAAGTCGAAGCTAATAAATATTCGATTAGACTTTTGAGTTTTTCAAAGCTTTAAACAACCCTAAAAATTGTGTTAAAGCCACTTATGATAGTAATGTCATGTAATATCTCATTAGCCAGTTGCTTAGCGTGGGAATTACTGTCAATAGTTTACATTGTAACACATGTGTTTTCTTCTTCAAATTTTCTATTTAATTTCTAAATTACTCTCAAATTTTCAAGGATTTTTTTGGGTCAAAATTTCCCGCGGGGGAACCTACCCCGAGTTTGTCTCTTGCGAGTGTCTGCATCACCCCCCTCTCCTTAAGAAAATCCTGATTCTGCCCCTGAGTGAGAGCAGAGA
Source organism: Timema poppense (assembly GCA_902141375.1). Classification (NCBI taxonomy): domain Eukaryota; kingdom Metazoa; phylum Arthropoda; class Insecta; order Phasmatodea; family Timematidae; genus Timema; species Timema poppense. The sequence goes on from CABFOV010000083.1 coordinate 56,401, forward strand.
GGGGGGAAGAGCCCAACAAAGAGGGTTTTGTACAGCTTGCTATTTGAATGTCAATGCCAGCAACTGAGTAAACTGGTGTTGAATGGAGGAGAGTATGAGTTTTATATAAAGGAGGTATTGGAAGACCATGGACAAGATGGATGGACCAAACGCAGAAGGAGCAAACTGGAGATGCGTTACTGAGGGAGAAGTTTGGAGAGATTGACAGGAATGGAAGAGGATGTGCCAGACGACCTGCTGAGACGGAAACGTAATATAATGATGATCATACTAGGGCTGTTAGAACACAACTAGCTTAGTGCAAGACTGTGTCAAGTACAACTTAATGCAACTATCTACGGTGAACATCCTAAAAATCAATGTTTAACTTCTCTTTTTGGAAGAAACAGCAAATGAATAGCTACATTCCAGATGTGCAGGGATTTTTTAGGCGGTTTAATCAATGAAAATGCTAAATCTACACATCCAAATCTACATTCATGATTCTAAAAAAACCTGTGCTTTATAGGATTAAAATGATTCATAATTAGGGACATGCAAAATTCACATTTGCGATAATGTGAATTTTACTATTTTCGCAAGAATAATACAAATTTAGTTTTTTCAACCTAAATAAACACAATTTCTTTGTAATTTGACAACTACCATGTCATTCAATATAATTTTCAAAGTGGTAGAACTGGCAATAGCACTATGCTAGGGCTGCCATTTACATGGATAGCATACGATTTGCAGATTTTAAAGTTATAAAATGGATCATAGGATATATTAGCATTTTCACAAATATTTAGGTTTTTTTTTTTGAGTTTAACATTAAAAATCGTGATTTATACTTTTACCCACTATAATATTTACATTTTGATTTTGTTATATTGATTCTTTGTTTTCAGCCTTTAAAAGATTTCCCGCTAGATCCAAGCAAGGACATTAATATATATGTACTTTGCCAGAGGGGGTCATGTTTGGTGTAAACATATATTGACAATCAATTATTTCGATATTACTATTTGTAAAAATCAAAAGTAATGATATTGATATCGAGTTCTAAGTGTGAAATGTTTTGTTCATGTTTTTATTATATTTCTCTAAGAATACGTTAATTTATACTTAAATACACTATAAGAAAGAAAAATATACAGTTTTATGTGAGCTCTATAATAATACTGTATTATGGGAACATGGCTACTGCTGAAAGACATCAAATCAGTAAAAAAAAAGAGGAGAGTTTAAAATTTTGGGAAGAACCAAACACCAGGAATAGTTAATCAATATGTTGAATATGGCAAAGGAGGAGGAGGGTTTATCATATGAAATAGTAGAAGATATATTATGAGGAGGCAATTTAAAAAGTTGACTCAAAAGATGTTTTGACCAACAAAAGAACAAATCTTAAGGAAAATAATCCGGCCACAATGACAATGTTTTCATTAGTGTGTGTCAGAAAAGTTGATTTTACAACTTACTTGGCGTGGATGAATAAATAGAAAATAAAGTACTCATTTTGAAACAAGTCCAGAACACAAAGCACCGCTTTAATTAATAATTGAGCCATTTATTTATAGTATGGAAATAAGATTAAGCATCAATGTGTGTTCACCATAATATGTTAGTAACCTAACATTGGTGTATAAATTGATTTGTATTCAGAAGAGTGTTACCGTTATTTGGACTTAAGCCCTAAACTAATTCAAATCTTATTTATGTAAATAATAACATCCTTTTTTTGAGAATAACAACACTATCTTTCACCTAAAAATAACCTCACCTTTTGCATATCTCCAATCATAATTAATTTCTTGGTTTTTATCACAGTTTATTTAAAAGTTAATCTATTTTAGATTTTAAAGCATAACTTATCTTTAAGGCATCAGTCATATTTCACTAAAACAATATTGTTAACAACTTTAAGACACATGTTTTTGCCCCACATAATTAAGTTTTATAATGAAAGGGCCTATTATATTTATTAAACCCAGGCTTGACTTTATACTAGGGAGTATAAGGAAAAGCTCGCTCGAGACCAACTAAACGAAAAATTGTGCTCCCAGATCCCTAATAGCCTGGTATTACTTCATATTTTGCAAGCCGTAATAAAAATATTAAATATTTTCAGTGACTTTCAAAAATTCCTCTGACTTTTCCCAATTGCACAAGATTTCCTTATTTTTGCAGGTTTTCCTATTTTAATAGTCTGTATCATACCTGCCCCTGATAAACCAGACAAGACGAGACTATTGCATTTGTCCGCGTGTCCACTACTACTAAATGTAGCATTGAAATTATTTATCTTTAAAAAAGCACTAATATATTACCTGATTTCCTCCAAGGCCGTGGCAGTAGCTCATGCCCAAGTTTTCTCCTCCCTTCCTTCCGAGAGTATCAAGGCAGTTTTGAGTCTCTGCGTTTCTTACCTGATAACAAAATAAGACATAAAATAGAGCTTAACTAAATAATATATTTAATTTGGTAGATGTGCGCTTTCTAAACACAAATACTAAGAATACACATTAATTAAGGTAGCTTTCTTACTAACAATAAGATTAAAGAACAGGTTTGCCACTATTTTTTGTTAAACCAAATTGTTTGTATTTTTCAGAAGGAATTTCCATATTTATATACAATTTAGAGGAATGAAATTTAATTTTTCATAAAAGTGACTAGTGTGAAGTCATATTATTGGCGTTTAAACCCGGAAGATTGAAGTAATTAAATAACCCATGTTTTAAGAGGGACAAAATATATGTTTGAATAAGCGTGACAAGTTTTTCAGAATATTTTGTCATACAAATGCCTACTTATGAAATTATGAATTAAATAGACAAGATTTTATATTCTTTAGTTTCTTTAAAATAAAAATTACACCTGGACATGGGACTTTTGGCTTAGTATGCATATGGTCAACCAACTAAGCTATCTAGTAATCATCTCGTACCCAGGGCCACTTTTCACGCCTATTTTAAGACATTGTCTGTGAAGGACGTGCGGATATTGTCCGATTTAACATTTTTCAGTTTAAAAAATGTGATATTTAGATGCGGCTATAACAATTACTAACAAATGTAGTATACAGGGGGAAAGTCAAATTTTAACTCAAATTGAGTCATTGCTGCCATCTGTTAGACACTCATAAGATCTTTATTATACACTTTAGATTATGGTTAAAAAAGGTCTCTGTCATATTTAGATTAAAAAAACCTCTTTGATGGGGTCCTTATGGGGAATGAGATATAAAAGTAGTTGTCCTCAAAAATGTGTTGTATGTGACCTTCCCACTTTTTACCTTCATAATAGGTTTGAAGAATGGCCCTGGGACAATTCCTGGATAGCTCGCTGGTTAGAGCATATGCATATTAGGCCAAAGGTCCCAGGTTCGATTCCTGTGTCATTTGTTAATTGAAAGAATATACTACTCATTAAAATTTGCAGTTAAATGTCCCAAAACTCACAAATCTTTCAGTTTCTCTTTTTCAACATTCCCTGAAACTTTCTTGTTCTTTGTCGACATACACAATTCCTTAAGTTTTCTCGGTCCTTCAAGTGCCAACCTTGAACAATTTTTATGTGACTGAAGAGGACTGTTATGGCACCTCGATAGGTAATAATGACGGGTGCGTGGATTTATAAAATTAACAGAAGGGTCAGTACACCCTATTATGGATTTATGCCAAATCCTAAAACGCAAATCTTATGTTCAGTAAATTTAAAATTTGCTGGTACTGAAGGGAAATGACAAAAGAACAGACAATGGTCATAATAAATAATCAATTCAATGTATTCTGAACTTCAGAACTTTCATTTACCAAGATTTGTGAGGTATGAATAGAAAAAAACCCCTTCAACATGGTGTCAGTCCGCCATTGAGCCATATCTGAGTACCCGCCATCTGTTGGCAAAGATAGTGCCATACCCCGGATAGATGGTATTATGTGGTCGGCACAACAAATCATCTGGCCAATCTCAATTTTCTAGAGTGGAGTTGATACTTTTTTTCAACCAAATAGCTTTTCTTTTGTTCTCATAAAGCTGAGTTGATCTTGTCTCAAACCCACTGCTTCACAGAAAAACTGGAAGTGCTGGGGATCAAATCTGGAACTTGTGGAGCTTTAGCCAGGAACAATGACCGTTAGACTACAGAGGCGGTCAGAGCTAAGACTAAAGGTATAAAAAATTGTGATATTAAGAACAATTAAACTATTTTGATGTCATTAAGAATCGCGGGTATTAAGTCTTATCATCAAATAAAGCTTAACCCACACTAAGCATAATCTAATATACTACTAACACAATTTTATGAATAAAGTTACATTAATTATAATGATGATAATAATAATAAAACCCAACCTTCACTTACATCTCCCAAATAATAATAGTCCAAAGGCATCTGAGACTCGGGATAGATATTCTCCAAGTACCACCTGAAACTCTTGCAGTGTAGCGTCTCACGCAACGCTTTGCGTTCCGAGACATTACCTACATCAACAGACCTGGCACCTAGAAAAGAAACATACAACCACTTAAAGACACACTAGTAGAAAACAATGGAGTCCGAGATGGAATAAAATGTTTGATTCCTAGTTTAGTTTTTTTTTAGAAAAGAAGAATGTGATTGATTTAAAATCAAACACATATATTAAAAAACTTTAGTGCATTTAAAAAAAATCTCATTTACTTAAGAGTCAGACGTTGACTAGCCACATGAAAAAAACACAATTGGATTTATATGCACCGAGTATCAAACTAGGCTTGGCAGTGATTTTCACACCCTGCAAACACCAAGTATTTTACATCACTGAAATGTGAACCAAACTATTTCAGAAGTTGGTTGTTAGTCATTATTTGCACAACACCACAATGATTCTCGACTATGGTTAAGGTCATCAAGACTGCACACCTTGCTTATTTTATTTTCATTAGAAAAGCTGTTGTATATCTGTTTCTTCACATTTGATTAAATTGTAATTTATGGTTTATTCAGTTACATCACAACCACTTTGATGAAGATTCTATGTATGAAATGACTGAAAAATAACATGGTTCTGAAAATTTTGTATTGGAAATGCGTGTACACTCAGTAAATAAAGCAGTAGTCAACCATGTTTCAACACAAAATCTACAAATAAATCAATGACCCTAGAAAACCTAGATTTAATTGTAGGTTTTAAAAATAAACAAACTTCAAGTTTTATTTGCATAAGGAATCACTAAAACATGCATTACATAAACTGTTGATAATATCATAAATGAGAGATATTAGTTAATTTGTGTTAGAAGCACAGTGCACATAACTTTTATTTTTATCTGCTAGAGATATTGGAAACTAGAATATGATTAGCAAGTTCTGATAAATGTTGCATTGCCTTTAAAGTAAACAGGTTTCGAGTAAACTATTTTCTAGGATAATCTAACCCACATTGAAAACATGAGGGTGACATTCAGAAACTAACTGGTTGAGGAAAATAAATGTTACATCATTATTAAGTGCAAAGTGCAACAATCAATAAGAAATTTGATATAAGCTATTAAAGTAGGTCTGTTTGAATCAGAATGTAATTAAAATTTTTATCGATATATTTTATACTGTAGTCGTCATTAGTGATTCATAATTTAATTCCAATTTTTAGCACAATCTATCGATCAAGCCCCCCTTTCCCTAGATTTTTACACCATACCTAGCTACCCATCCGAGCTATCTGCATACTTACCCTAATGAGGTACTAATGAGAAAGGTTGACTCTATAAGAAATAAACTCACATTTAAATTAAGCGAATGTGAATTTTTACCCCCATGAAAATCACACCAGATAAGATTGACACCTTATCCCACATGAGCACAAATATGGGTGATCCAAAAATTTCCAGCTAAGTTATGGACAATGTTACTTATAACCATTTCAGGGAATAATAGGATTAAATCAATCATTAGTATCCAAACATGCAATTAACACATTTTAAAACCCTTGACCTACAAAATTACATTAAAAACTACCTAAAACTAAATTGGGTATTTACGTGACTAAGTTAAATACTACCCCAACATAGAGTAAGTCATTACAGCCATGCAATTCAGGTATAGGGACGATGCCACCTTAAAATTTTTAATTAGTTAAAGCAAGATCATTTTAGAACTGATATAAGACCTTTACTTCACCTTTAATCAGTGTTAATGTGATATAAAAAAAATACTTAATACCACAGCAGGAAGACGCAAGCATTAGTTTTTTAATGGCACAATCAAAACAATGGACTAGTTTAATTAAGATAGGGTTTTAAACTTAATTAGTACTTAAGATTAAAGCACTTTAACAATTGGAAGTAGTCAATAGCCCAAGAACCATTGTGACATGAGTCATAGCTATTTCACTCAGTATAATTAGCATGATGCCATACCGCGCAAACAAACTCATTTAAGAGCTATTAACTCTCAAATATTTATGATAGGAAAATAATTATACTTATGTTGATTTAGTGGTGACCTATGAAGACTTTAAGAAAGTCAAGTTAATAAAAGGATCCAGTAATTAATATGATGTAATAAAACCACTATTTGTTTAAATTAAATAGAAAAAATAATCCTAGTGGGAGTTTTTTTCTCGCATAAGAGCTATACACATTTTTTGCACTGCATCTAACTAGCTGTTCAAGTTGTATTCATATGTACTTATTATGCCCAAGAGTTAGGGATATTTAAGGTTCAAATTTAGAGAAATGTACCCGCATGTGTATGGAGGAAGAGTGAAAAGCAATTTTGGAAAAATCATCATCAATACAACCAACCAGGATTCGAATTACGATATCACTGTCATCGACGATCTAGCCTAACACTAGAGTGAAGCCTTAGATCATGTGGTCACCGAAGCAGGTTTTACACACATATTTGAACTAATGCGATGAGATTGATGGAAAAATTTAAATGAAATGAAGGGGAAGTGAGAACCCACTTAAACACCACCCTTAGTAAATCTGGCATGGATTCAGACCCAAACCTACTTGTCAGCAGTAGCTCAGACTAGACAAATGTGATGTTTTGTTTTCAGCCTGTGGCCTGGGTCGGTTTTTTAGTCAAGTCATATATTTTTCACTAATTGCTTGCTAGGCCTGTTGTAGCTACATATGAAATGAAAGCTACATAAATTAAATAAGGGAATAAAAAAGTAGCATAAAAAAGGAGGTAAAATAATTTAGTCGAAGAACTGAAACCTATTCTCAACGTTGGATTACAACAATCGGCGAATAAAGGGGCTCATTAATTGTGTGCAGTAATCTTAGATTCTTTGAGATTAAAAACAGAGTTTATTAAAATAGGAAATCACTGATAACTAACTTAAAAACAATCAACACTAAAATAATCATTAATGCAGTCGACACCAAGAAAAGCTTAAATGCAGGGAAAAGGGTACTTTATGTTGGTAGCATCGTCCCCTCTCCACTGTTGTTAGTCAATCTAACCTGGGTTAATGCTGTAGTAAAACTCCTTCCACTCATCGAGCCAAACCTCAGCTAGGCGTGCGTTGTTATGGTTAACTATTTTAGAAGTGCCCCCGGGAAAGGTATAAGGGGTGGATTTGCGGAAGACGTGCCCCACGTGCGAACACGTGGCTATTTCTAGGTTGCCGCCGCACATCCACACCTACGAATAAGGTACCAACCAGCTCATAAAACAGTTAAAAATAAAAACCTGACCAAAAATGTGTCAGTGAAGGACCTAACGTGAGGGAAGAAAACAACCAGTACAAGAATCTGTATCAAACTAAATTAGCTACCCATCAAATAACAATAAAGAGTTTAAAAAAATAAAATAATTTTGTGACTATTACAGGAACAATTACTATTTTTCAGGCACTTATTTAAAATAATATTTGATAATGCCAGCAACTACAATAATTGTGAATCGGGTATATAAATTAATTTTAATTTTGGATCATAACCCAATTTAAATACTAGCTCTTGATTTAGTCTAGTAAAAAATTACAATTCTTGTTTAAGTTAAAATATTTTAAAATTGTAGCAAATAAAGGTGGTTTTTAAATAGACTTTTCTTTAGAACGATTGTTGCGCCCCCTTTGGTATATCATCAAATCCCCACCCCATTCCCCTCTTTCACCTGATTTTATAAAAACTTTTTAAACACATTTTGTTTTCTAATCACTTGTTTATTTTATATAAAAATCAATATTAACACTGGCAGCATGGTAAAAAAAAACCCAGCAAATTAGTGTGATTGCCATCACTACAGGGAAGGGGATAGAAGAGCAAACCCAAAGCATTAGCGCTTGAAAGTAAGCATGTGAGTGCCCACGAGCTTCTTACTTTTGGCTAGTCACATTACAAATGGTAGGCAGAGTTCCCTATAGCGCAAGAAAAAAAATTCTTTCATAATTTGTGAAAAAAAAAAATTGAAATAAAAACTTTCTTAAATTCTTAGCAATTTTTTAACGTCATTTCCTAAATGTTCCATGCCCCCCAGGTTGGAAACCACCAATTTATAAGTAAACACATATTTTAGAGGTAAATATGACAAAAAGATTTGTATAGAAATGGTTATACTCATAAATAGTAGTATGGATGGGTCCTCAAACCCACTAATCCTAAAGGGTATTTGAGAATTTCAGATTCGAGAATTTTTTTTGTTTTGAGACTCGAATCCTTGGTATTACTTTTTTTCCTTTCGATTTTTGTAAGTGAAATTTGTTTTAGAGCTTTAATAGTGGTTATTATTGGCTCAGAACCAATTATAGCTATAGTTCTATCTCAACAACCAGACCCCACACCAGTTTATTAACAATTAATGTTATGATTAATTGATTATAAGAAATAATGTTAACATTTAGTTACTAAATGTGTTTACTATTATTCTATTTCCTCCCATGTTCATAATTTTTTCCCAAGATCTGGATTCGGGATTCAGAGTTTGAATGGAGATTTGACCCATCTCTAGTAATAAGCATAGGCATATCTAGACTTTTGATTCAATTTGTCAAAGTCAAATAAAATCAGATGCTTATTTTAATTAATCATGCTTCAAAGATAAAACTAACAATAATAAGCAGTTAATACCATGTTAGGCGTAGTTATGTTATTTATTATTTTTGTTAGTATTTAATTTATGGTTTGATTAAATAACAACCAAATGTTACCTTTCTTTACCCTGAACATTAATAAAAAAAAAAAAAGTAATGACGCTGCTCCAACTAATAAACAGTTCATCATACCTTCATTGTTAATTGACATACCTAATAGGAGATTATTTATGATTAATAATGAAAGTAGAAACCCATCTGAGTGCAGTTTGCTGTTATTGAAGCAAAGTTTTCGAAAGCAATGATCAATACTCCTTTCTGTGTGGTCAGTCCTGGCTGCTGATCGTTGAATTATATGTATTTCAAGGTTGAACAAGATGTTATGAGTTGCCTTGTACATTTTGCATAACAAATTTACATGGCAAACATTTAGACATGGAATAAACAAAAGAGGATCAAAACATCAAATAAAATAACTGTATTTCTGAAAATTCAAAATTTGTACGCCAACCTTTACTATTAATTTAAAATGGCTGAAATTAAAGGTTTTTAAAGTAAATATAAGTGCCTAGTGAACCTTGAACTAACTGTACTCAATTTACTTTTGAACCACATGAAGAGTAAATATTAATTCCAATAGTACCTAAACTAAGTTTTCTCTTCAGAGTTGATTAATTAAGAAATGTAGTTTTATGTCATAAAGATAAAGATCAAACATTTCAATATAAAATATTAGCAAACCATTTATTTTCAGAGAAGCTTTTTGATGAGATAAGCCAACCGACCGAATTCCAAAAAAGGAATCTAAGAGTGAGCTACTGCGGCTTCTTGTTTTTGACACTCCTTACTAGCTTCCATCCAATGTGCACGAATATTGTGTACTATGCATAAGGGCTTTGGGTACCTCATTACATGTTGCTGCACCCTGATGAAGAATAGTATCATAAATTTGTTCGGCAACAAAAGGATGTTCATTGATACTTTCAAAAAGGTATTTGAATTTACACTAAATCCACGCTCCAGCTTTGCATTGCCATGCGAGAAACAGCATACCAGTTTGACAATTGTTAAAAAATGCTTATGATTTTTGCCAACAATGTTACTCCAGAAATGGTCAATACATATTTCAAAATGTGAGTAGGATTTCAACTAAATGATTGAATTTTATTATTATAATAATTATCTGCAACAATTATAGTTAAAGGTGGGAATGCAGGGAGTGTGAGAAAAGGACAGTGTTTTGCAGTTTATAGAGTATAACTATTTTGGTCAAAATAAATCAAATATTGCTTCAGTAGAAACATAAGTTTAATTTTTTTTCACATGGTGATAACCAAAATTGTTGAATATCTGTCATGAGCAGAGCGGCATTAGATGACAAACTTTTTAAACAAAGAGAAAAAGTCGTCATTAAATTCCAGGACACCCTTGACAGATATTCGAGAACTTATATCACCATGCAAGGAAAATTAAAATATTATGTTTGTACTGAAGCAATATTTGATTTATTTTGATCAATTTTTTTCTCTCAATAATATTAAAAAAACACTGGCCTTTTCTTGTGTTCTCTACATCCTCACATTAAACAATAAATCTTATTAGATTTTTTTACATTGGATATTAAAAAAATATCCGAGTCACTCCCAATTTTCCTGATTTTTCATGCCAAGGGAAATTCCCTGAGACTTCTAAGTTTTCCAGGTGAGTCTATACCCTGATTATAAAATAATGTGTGTAATGTTTATAATCTGGGTTTAGCTTTGTTTCCAGATATAATTTAGAGAGTATTATTCAGGAATTAAATTTCATTCTTCATAAAATTGACTAGTTAAGTGATGTCATTGGTGTTAAACCTCGCTAGAGTGTGAGAGCTACTTAGTCATCCACTTGTTAAGTGCGCAGCAACATGTACGGCATCATCAGTCGTCTGTAATTCGTAATGAGTTCACAGGCTTGACCACCTATTGCATTAGAGAAATTAAATCACCTTAAGAAAGGGTTACAGTAACCGATTTAAATCACACTTGAGAGTTTGATATGACTTTGATAGAGAAATGTGTACTATTTATACGCAACCTTTTGTCTCTCGGTGAAAGTTTTGCTCCCCCCCACCCTGAAAATCCTCGGCGTTTTTGGGTTAAAAAAAAAATAAAAATAAAAAAAACTCCTGCTTAGCAACCCTGAATATTCACTTCAGTATACTCGACTGGCTTGGAATCATGATCTTCCAGTGAGTGACTAACCAGACGTGACTAACCAGACAAGACAGACACATTTATCTGCATGTTCCCCAATGCGGTAAGACTAGAACATGAAAATAATACTCAATACTTGCACCAACAAGCCTTTGTTGTGTCAATTCATTGATGAATTTTGCCAATAGTTGCACTGTTTAGATAACAGTATTGGCCATGCATAAAATTTAACGTAATCATGTAAAATGTTTCTACCAAAAGATTCAACTGTAATAAGACTGAGTTAATTATGTAACAAACACTACTTCATTAGTGCAAGAAGTACAGCAAATTAATATTAACCTATGAGACAAGCGCAGACAAAATGTGTAAAACTTTATTTAATACTGTGTCTAAATTTACTTATATAGCATTGGCAATTTTTGTAAAATCCAGTTAATAGTTTAAGCATTCAAAATTTAAGTCCTGCAACCCAAAGACAACTTTTTTATTGTGTGAAAAATTTCTGAGAAGTTCACTTGAGCTAGAATGAAAAAAACTTGAGATTGTAAAATTGTAGCCAAAGAATAAATTGGTCATACAACTGAGGGAAAGTTAAACTAAATTATAACTACCATGCTTCTTAATATTTCGATTCAATCAAGATTTGACTCAGAGAGTCTTAATAAAACATATTAAGTTCTTGTCATTGACAGACTGTTGTCTGTCTTGATAAAAAAAAACTCTAGTCATGAGCCCAATTAACTAATCATCCTGGATATTAAAGATAATCATAGTCAAACCAGAAATAGCATAGTGGTTAAGTTTTCTGCATTTTTCACATGACAACAGCGGATTGAATCCAGTGAAAATTTTTTACACTTTAAAATAACAGTTTTTCAAATTTGTTCTATTTTTTTATAAATGAGATAGAATGTTTCAATCCTACAATTTTCTGATAAAGAATACAGATTACTGCATTATGATATATCACCTGGTATGAGATGTTTTACTTGAGTTATGTATTATTTGTGGGGGGAAAGAAGTTATTAAATTATGTGCAGCAACATGAGGGAACAAACTTTTTTTAGCTTTGTAAAAAAAAAATTGTTCGGGTTACAAGACTATTCTATTAGCATTCAAGGTCATGAGGAAGCCCAACATGTTTTCAATATTAAGAGGTTGTACAAACAATCACATAAACATACTCTCAGACAACAACAAAAATAAAATAACTCAACCATTCAAATTCCAACATCAACCATCTGTTAGTGAGATCACCCTATAAATAAAGGAACCATTCCATTAGTGAGTTAGCATATTAGTTTGGTCAAAAACTTTATGCAGCTGAGAGGTGGGGTGGGCGGGTTTGTTCAGCTAGATCTACCTGGATTCATTAAATAATAGAACTCTCGCCATTCGTCCATCCAGACTTCAGCCACGCGGGCGGCATTGTGCAATACTATTTTGGACACTCCTCCGGGAAACGTATAAGGGGACTTGTCCCGAAATACATGACCAACATGAGAACATGGAATGATTTCCAAAATGCCCCCGCACTGCCATACCTGCAAAATAATTTGTCACTTCACAAACACACAAAAAAGGAAAAGAACCAACAAAAAAACAACGCAATCTGCCATAACGTTGAGGTGACGATGAGTGGCTTCTACTATTAGTATACACAGTCATTTCATTTTTTTTTTCATATCAGGTATTTTCAGAGATGGAACACTGAAATTCTCAATTAATGGGATATTTGAGAGAAATAGAATTAATAATAATCGCATCGAATATCCATTTCCTGTGTTTTTTTGTTTAAATAATCCTATCTAAGTGTCCTTTCATTCCTTATCAATTTCCTTTCTTTCCCTTTTGTGGTTTTTGGTTTTCTCTTTTAGGAAGTCGTGTTTCACATTCCCTCTTGATGAGTTGTAATAGAATTAAACCTAGGTCAGGGGATTGGGCGTTAACGATTGATTTTCTTTAAGAAGTAGCAATTACCTATTTGTACAATGGCAACAAAGTAAAGTGTGAACTGTGTTGTTCTTTTAATTGTAATATCTGTATTGTGTTTTTTCCTTGTGTAAGTTTATCCACCTTTCCTGCACCTTCTTCCAAACATAATCTAATAAAAATAATAGGGCCTTGATTTGAAATTCAACTCCAACCAATCATAAAAGGGAATGATTTTGATTCAATTAATTAAAAAGAAAATAATAAATATACTCAAAAATTGTACTCTTTTTCTTTATAACATAATGGATATGAAAATAGACAAAATTTCAATTGTCAATGGCCCCAAAACAAAAAGATTCTTCTAAAATCTAATTTTCAAAATTTTCGCTTTAACTTTATTGTGAATTTAAAAAAAAAAGCCACGATTCAAATAAAAAAATTAGATTCAATCCATTTATAATTATTTCGAAATAATTCTCTCTATTCATTTAATGTAAATACAATACAACCATATAAATGAAATCTTGTAATTTGAAGAAAAACTCACTAGTAACTTTGAATTGAATACTAACATAAATATTTAATTTTCTATTTTTGTGTTTTAAAATTAATGTAAAAGGTAGTTTCAAATGTGCTTCCTCTGTTCCCTTGATATATTTGCAGAATAAATTAAATTAACATAAATATTCTTTTTATGAAATTTTGCACTTAAGGGGTTTGAATTTCTGTAAGAAAAATGGGCATAATTTATAGTTTATTTTTAAGTTTATTTGAAACTTTATTTTGATCTTCTTATTAATTGTTAAACTTTTGTCCTTAGGTCTGCTTGTTATGTTTATCATAGGAATACTTGCTAACAACCAATACAAAAGTCAGGGGTGTATTCCCAAATGTGGCAGTAGCAGAGCTCTTCATTTGTGGTGTTGGGGAGGCATGTTTACTTGCGTCTGTGTTTCATTATAGTTCTAAGTGTGTTATTATTGTTATTATTATTATAATTATTATTATTATTAGCACCGCGTCTTACTACCCGTTCGGGTTATACGCACTTATGCTAATGTGTAATGGTAGGAGTGATTGTAAGATGAAATGGAGGACCTACAGTTTAACGTGGAATTCGAACCACGGTGGGGGCCTGGCATTCCCCACATTCACACGATATCTTGTCAGAGGTGAAGGAAGGGTTTGGTAATCAGATAAATATGTAAAGTAAAATCAAGATATTTACATCTTAAGTCATATTGATACCTATTAGGAATATGATGGTGGTGGTGATGGTGATTATGATTTCAAACCTTTTGTTAATGGAGTATGGGGGAAGGGGGATATTGGTCAATCCATTGGGGGTTTGTAATCATGAAAAGGTTAAGAAGCCCTGCATTAGACAAAGAGGTGATGGCTGTCTATTGAAGAAAATCAATAAGTACAACTCACTCCCTCAACCTAAATTTCACTCTATTGGAACTCATCCGGAGAGTGTGAAATGTGTAATGAAACTATCTAAAAGAGTAAATAAAAAACACAAAATGAAGGAAAAGGTAAAGAAGGATTGGTTGATTTGCATTATTTTCACTATCTCCCCTCATGATTACCAGTAAGTAGAGTGAAACCTAGGTAGAGGGACTAGGTGCTATGGATCAATTTTCTTCAAGAGACAGCCATTACCTCTTTGTTCAGTAGTATTAATCTTAAGTGTGAACTGCATGCCTCTTTTCATTGTAAAAGTCATATTGTATTTTGTTTATTTTATTTTGTGTATATCTTTTTAGTTGTACTTTCTTCCATTTATAACAAAGTGTACCTCAAAAAGTGCAAGATGTTCTATTTAAAGAAATATTATAAAAATATTTCTGGCTCATAATTGAAAAGACCAAACCGGGAATTTATGATTTCCAATACTACCATAATAACCCAAAAATAGGTCACATTCCCCCTCCCAAAAAACAGCCTTCGTTAAGAAATGTTTGGGTTATAAATATTGTTGTTTAAAATCAAACGTTGACAATTTATATTCTCGCCTCGAATTGAAAAAAAAAAGAAAGAAAAGATTCTTGCACATTCCTAAACAATTATAACCCACAAAAAAAAACCCACGGTAGAAGCGTGACCTCACCCGGAAAGACATCTCTAGGTTCTCCCCTCCCCAAATGTCCATGCCCTCATCATAGGAGCCCAGCTCATAGAAGTAGTCCCTGTCAATGGCGAAGAGCCCTCCTGCCATGGTGGGGGTGCGCAGGGGTGCTGTGCGATCCCCACCTCGACGGTCCATCTCCCTCTGAGGAACACGATACCTACACAAAAACACAATATTAGGGATTTCAAAGTTGATTCTTAACATTATCAAAAGAATCCCAAATATTGATACCTCAATTCTTAACTCTAAATCTTAAAAAAGAGTCTAACAATAAGGAGACCCAATGACTAAGGGATTTTATAATAAGGGAGATTGATAAAATAGAGAAAAAACAACAATAGGTGCAAATTTAATTAAGAAAACCCATCTAGGGAAAGAGGAAAAATAAGATGGTACTTTTGTGTATTAGATTCTTTCCTTATTTTCACAAATCAAGTTAAATTGTTTATTTACATGTTCTAGTTGCTTTTATTTTCCAAATATATTACAGTATGTTACATAAATAAATAACCTATTTTTAATATAAATTTTGATGCAAGGAACAATAATGAATCGTAAATCACTACCCATTCGGGTTATACACTTTAAGTACTAATTACGCTAATGAAATAGAGATTGGGAAGGGTGAATTAGAGGAAGTGAACCCGCATTTGCGTGGAGGAAGAGTGGAAAACCATTTAGGAAAAACCATCCCCAGTTCACCCAACCGAGATTCGAACCTCGATCTCCCCGTCCTCAGCAGTCGAGCTCAACACGACTAGCGCGTTAGCCAACTATGCCACCGAGGCGGGTGTAAATCATAAAACTTGTTGAAATTGTAAATAATGAGACAATGGAATCGAGTAATGTATATCTTAGATTAAATTTTATTAAATGAAATTGAGAAAAACAGGAATCTTGACATTTCTACACAATACTTACTACAAAATTACTTGATCTAATCTTCAGTAATACACTGGCAGAATCTAGTAACAAACTAACTTTAAGTAAACATTTTTATGAAAATACAACAGAATTTGACAGGAAAGAATATACCCAGTTGGGAATCTAGCTCACTCCTCCTGAGTCAAGCATGTTAGTGTTGATTTAACTCAATAAGTATTTTAAACAATTTGCAGGTAGATTACTAGGTAAATATGTTTGATCACTGTCAAAGGTACATTAAAAAATATAGACCTTGTAAAATTGTGACTAGAATAGTCAGCAGAATAATTAACTCTGGCCAGAAAAGTTACAGGTTTAATTCATGCTTGGTACACTGGGAGTAACTTTTTATATTAATAGTAACCCATTTTATCTTCATGCAAATGCTGTCAGCTTTCTTACAATCCAACTTCCTCATACCTAGACCTTAAATTAGTGTCAAAAGAAGGTAACCTGAAAGGGCACTAAGATGTGCATCACTAAAATAAGACAAATGGAATAAAAACTAACTTGTGAGCATTTTAAGGGACTTATTTTCCAATTTATTTTTACTTTAAAATGTTTTTCTTTTACTGCTAAGAATCTTAGTTAGTCAAATTGTTTCTCAGCCCCCCCCCCTCCACACACACAAAGAGGATACCTGACGTTCACCATATGTTCTTTAAATTAGGTTGTATACTACTAATTATTTACTTAAAGAGTATGATGCCTCACCATCTGAAGTTGAGTCTCCAGTTAAATCCTCCCCATGTCATGTCTGATGCTGTGATGTATTCAAAGGTTTCATCAGAGATTACATCAATAATAGGGCACACAACGGTTTTCCTGAAACAAAAACTAACTCGTGAGCATTTTTAAGGGACTCTTTTTCCTATTTATTTTTACTTAAATTAAAGGTAGTTTACTGGTGATTGATTTTTTAGTTCCAAATTTTTTGAAAATGATTCTAACAATTTTGTTTAAAATTGATATCTAGTGACTGTTTTACCTAAAAAATAACAGTGAATACTGATATTTTGGGTAAAAATTTGTTAAGGGGTAGTTTACCTAATTAGTGATTTTCAAAAATTTAAAAATATTATGAGAATCACTCCAAAGATTTTGTTTAATATGTTATCTGGGAAATGTTTGACATGACAAACAAAAATGTACAGCCTACTTGTTTTTTGTGGTGAAATTCATTTAAGAGGGCTGTTTAGGTAGCCTAGATAGATACAGGCGTTAAGTTTCTATTAAATGTTGATAAAACTGTCAATAGTACAAAAGTTTGGTCATTACCAGAATGAATAAAAAAACTATTTCCTAAAGTTATATTGACTTTTAGATGTGGTTTAAAATGAGATAATTTCCTCTTTGAAAAGTCCAAAAAATGACACTATTGAGTTGATCATGCCTGGAAAATAGAAATAATGAATATAGGAACATAGATTGGATCTTTGCGAACCAAATTATTTTATTTAATAGACGGGAAGGAGGCGGCAACACATTTTTATGGCATTTATATTTTATTGAGTGGAAACAATTCCTCTTCCCCATTGGCAAGTAGATACATATTTAAAATTATATATGGGTGGCATGTGTTATATATTTTACACGTGATAGTTCAATGCTATAAGCACAAAGACAAGGATATGTAGTCATTTAACTGAATCTTCCCCTCTTTAAAATAATAAGATAAATACAATATCAGAATGAATAGAAACATTTCTTATATTATAGGTTGGGTACCTAGACAATACTGTGGGTATGTCTAGTTTGAGCTAAATATACATAAAAAAACACCCCAAATATGAATTTAATATTATTTAATGCTATACAAAAAGTATTTAAGTGATCAAGGTGATTAGATTATATAAAATATTACATTAATATAATAATGACCGTTTCAAAACTTACTTACTATTTAAAAGTTCTTAAAAAAATAATTTTATATGCACCAATACTCGATAATAACTTTTCAACCCAAATTTGTCTGAATGAGAAGATTATGTAGGCAATTAACTTTGTATCATCTATGCTTGTAAAATACACATTTTTGGTGAGACACTGCAACTTAGCCGAGAGGGTTGCGTTGGGTGGGGAGGGGAAATCGGAAGTATTATTTCTGAAGCAGATATTTGTAGATCAATGTTATATTTAACAGAGTGAAAAAATTTATTTGCTATAAGATGTTTTAATTCAATTTATTTGAGGTGTTTAACATGCAATTTCTGAACCAACTTATTAACTAACTTAAATCTCAAATACAGACACAAAAATGTTCATGCATCACTTTGAAAGAAGAAACCCTTAGCTCAGTAGAAATACATGCTACCATCTGAGCTAAGGTGTCAAAACTAAATGTATGAGTGCATGTATGCATTGTATATTTTTTTAATTTCCATTTTTATAGTGCACGTTTGATTTTGTCATGTCCATTCATTCCAAGCTTCTAGGTAATTTTTTTTGTGAATTTGAATTTTTTACAATATTAATCTTATTCAATAAGTTTTTTATACCAATATTTAGGTCAACTTAAGTCTGGGCTAATCTCACCATAATTTGAGGACAAAATTAACAACCAGAACTCGTTTACTAAAGTACCACTTTACCAAATGTACACTCTGTTACCCTGAACGGTAGAAATCTTACGGATTACAAAATTACAATATCTTGTAATAAGGGTGGCTACAAAACAATTTTACAAAATTCCTTGACTTTTTTCAGGTTTTCCAGGCAACATTTTCCAATATTCCCCGACTACTTTTTTCCAGTTTTAATGGTGGATGATGACGCTTGTTTATTTATTATTGATCACATATTAAAAAAAGTTTGTATCTACTAAACATAAACGATTTAATCAGTTATTTAAAAAATTAAAGTGTTATTTTATTTAGGTATTATTAACTTTTGTTTTAGTGTTTGGTTGCAAAATTAATGGGACATTTTAGACATATATTTAATTCCCTGACTTTTACTTATTTTTAGTTAAATTCCCTGACTTTTCCAGTTTTCCTTGTCTGTAGCCACCTGTGTAAGCTATACCATAATGTAACCATTCAAGGTAGGCTTGCTATGGTATGATTTTTGTAGGAAGAACAGTAGAAGTTAGTTACTAAAGTGAATAAAACCATTTTAATGTATACATACACTAAGCCATGTTGTTTGCAGCGGTCACTTTTGATAGATATTTTCAATATCTAGAGAATGACGAAAATAATAAGGTGAAATATTATTAATGTTGGCTCAAAGAAATATGTTTGTATTTTCTATACTGTTATTCCAACCAAAATCAAGGTATACCTTACAGGATAAACAAAGAATTGGAATATGGCCTTTAAATTGCAAATTAATGTGAATCCATAATTTTGCAAAAAAAAAAAAAGTTATAGCATACTAACATCTATCTATATTTTCTATGGCAGCTTAGTTGATATGGATAAAATCAGATTGGGAGGGAAAAGAGGGAAAATCAATACAGATGTGGAAACGTTAACCTCCTAAGCTTAGAATGTATTTAGGGCTTTGATTCATGAATCTCTGCTAAAATGTTTCTACCCGTGCACCCTGAGAAGTGTGTTAAATATATCTTTCTTCACTACCTTGCTCACCCATCATACTCAACTTGCCGACTAAATTTTAGCCAGCCCTGGACAGATATGAATAGTTTCAAACAAAGCAAGGTCACAAGGAGCTGATAACATGTTAAACAAGTAAACAAAGCCAATTAAATGTGATGCTCAGATAGCTAAAGATTGCACAGTGTTAACAGGAATAGATAGCATGTGCAATAAATACCAATCCAACAACTCCAAGAACACTATGGATAACATAAATGAGGTTACCAAAAGTTTATAATATAAGTCCTCCATCATTCCAGTTTCTATATCTATTTTTCCCTACCAGCTTGCTAGGCCTGTCATAATTTCATATGACTTATAATTCAACTTAAGACTAGAACAAGCACAAGCTTCAGTCTCTGGTTGTTAAATCATTGAGAATGTGCAGACCCACCTTTCACCTATGATAAATTTTTCGGCCATGCCGAGAAGCTAACCTGGGATCCTTCCTTAGCTCAGTAGATAGACAGGCTACCGACTGAGCTAAGGTGTTGGATTACCCATACTAACTATTTTACCTTAATAATGGTAGGGGAAAAAACCTTAAAATAGCAAGTTTGACACCTTTTGACTCGTGAACTGTAATGAGTTGAAATAATCGAATCACTGTTTATAGCTTACACTTGTTTAAATTGTGCAATCAAAATCATTTTGATGGTCAAATGACCCGAGGTACGTGTAAACTAGGTCCGATCAAAATATTTTCATGAATATTGTGGACATGGTTTTACATAGCATTTCTTAAATAGATTAAAACTGAGCTATCTAAAAGTTGGTGGAACTGGTACGTTTGTGTTTTGTCATGCAAATACCTGAAATATTTAGTCTATTGACAACTTGGGATTTACCTAATTATCAATACGATATTTTAACCTGTTCCCTGATTATCACCTATAAATAACAGTAAGGTTGATCACAAAAGAGTTTTATTTTTATTCAAGAAACATAACAAGTACAGCTCCATGAGCGAGTGAGACATGAATAGCGTTAGGCGCTGGATTCGTAAACAACAAAGATTGAACAATTATATAAGCAACATATGGGACGCCTCCCCACGCTCTTAAATGTTGACTCAAAATATATCATACAATCTGAAGTTAAATTGACCTTCATACACATTCCATGAATATAATAATCAATAGTCAAAAGCACTAGTAATGTGAAAGATATTTACTCGCCACCACCAGCAGTTCTCAAACAGTAAACAATGAGTTCGCAATAACATATATCTCCCCAGCCATAATTGGGCATAATAGAAACAAACAACAAGAATCTAATTTAGAAACATATGCCTTAACTAGCTGCATTAACGTTTTATATTAAGGCCCATATTAGGGAGTAAACCTGCCGACTTTCAGCCCCACATTTAACCAACATAGAATAAATTTTCAAAAATGTAACAATAATAAATTATTTTCCAATAAATAACAAGAGATATAATCTTTAAATCCATAAAATCGGCGGAACAAAAGTATGATGCTGCCAGTATCAATTATGGACCTAAGATGGCGGCACTTCAAGGTATAAGCCCATCCATGGAGCGGATGAAACAGAAAATACATTAAATAGATAAAAGGGTTCTCTCAAAAGACCACAAAGTAATGTCAGATAAACGGTTCGGTCAAACCATGAAAAGATATATAGGTTATCCATGGTCTACAATCAAATTAAAAGAGACCAGATACAGTTAATAGCATTAAATATGAAATCCTGAACGATTATTTTGAATTATTACAGCCAAACAGAATTTTGAATGTACAGACATAAACCTATTCTAGGACCAAGGTCTCTCACCTAGTGATCGCAGTGTAATGTGTGCTGGCATTACAGAACGAGGCCATTATAAACTCGACAAACGAAGCCATGTGTTTTCAAGGCACGGAACCAAAGGAGGTTGGAAGGGTTAAGGGATAGTAACCTTCCATAACATACTTAAATTGCCTATGCGTTTTTAAAGTGCACCCAACACAGCCGACGATGCACATCCAGTTCGTGCAAATCGTCCGTCATCTTTTTTTTCTTGGGCACAGCACACTCCTCACGGTGAGAAGTGAACCATGGCCTCTCGAGTTAGTTCGCTGTTGACAGTGCTGCAATGTGTTAGTGGAGTGGAGCCTTGCCAAGACGAGGTCAACTGGGGCCGGAGTGGTAAGCCAAACAATCTCTTTTTATTTTAGATGTTGTAACAGGGTTACGGCGTGCTTTAGCTGTATGAAGATAAGTATGCAATAAATGTCTGGTTTAAAATCTCTTGGGCGAGACTTCTTTCCCTCCTCCTTTTCTCAGCCATATTCACCATATTGTTTAGCAGTTCCAAAATCAGTATAAAGGTTTTACTCGCCACTATATAAAACACGTGTCATGCATCTCTTAGCCGTTTGTACTTTTGTTTAATAATCTTCCTAGATTTGATTATATCCTCTGTAACCTCCGTTAACACGATGTTAGCTATGAATGTCTCATCTGATTAATGAACCAAATATTGTATCTAAATATATGTTAGACCTAACTCTTACGTATAGCGTTGGTGATGAGGTTGATAATCTCTCTAGCATAAAAGATGAGGAATCACTCTCAGACACCTCGAAAGGTATCCCTCTGATAGATTTTAGATTCAACAAACAGCTATAGTTTTTCATGTTTATAATCATAGTGGAAAATATACCGTCCTTCTTGGACTTATTACCAGGTTTCGTAGTTAAAGAAAGTTTAAAATATCTCGTATTCTTCCAGATAGGGTTTGAATCAAAGTACATAAATACAAAACCATGATAAGACATCTAGTTTACCACCAATCAGACTATCAAAGCATTTGTCTTCCCTCAATTTGAAGGTCCTTAAATGGTGCGACGGGTAGTATCAGTTAACTCCAAACCGTAAGGTCTTACCCTCATCATGATCGGTATCCCTTACGGGTAAAGTATCTGTCTGTTTCCCTATCTGCATGTCAAAAAGCACGGTTATATAATGCACATGTATATACAAATGTCAATCATTAAGTGTCATGAAGGGAGGAAAGGGAGGTGTACTGCTGGATAAGATTATAAATAGTGTGCCATTTGAAGCGCATATACCTGGGTATCAATACTGTGAACCAGGTACTTATTTGGCAAAGTTTCAAAAGAGGGGATCATAGCGTTAACGAGTTGGACCGAACTTGTAAAGAGCACGATATCACCTACTTTAAAATAAAATATCTGGCTGATCGTCATACCACAGATTGGGAACTTACAGAGAAAGCTTGGAAAAGAGTGCATTCGCCCGACTACAAATTTAGGTGAGAAAGCCACCGCTTGGGCTGTATCGAACGCGATGAAAGCTAAAGTTAAGTTGGGTAGTGGTTTAACAAAAGTACGTTATCATCATCAACGAATAAATAAACGACGTACTACTACCACTCGTGGTATGAAAGAGGAATAATAAGAAGAAAGGGTTCCTACCTATACTCCCCCAGCCATATTTGGAGTTGTTTCAGGAGGTGTTCAAGAAACACGAGAGCTGTGCAAAGTGCCGAGGCAAACTTGAAACAATTGAGCGAGGCTCAGGCACATAAATCATACACTTGAGCCTATTACTATGGAAAAAGCTATGTATCTTCTTCCGTACGAAAAAAACACTGATTGAAACGCTACTTAGATAAGCCCTTACTTGAAACATATATTTAAAAGTACGGTAAAAAGATAGAATTCCGTACTTTAAGACGAGTTTCCATGAGATACGCTTTACCTACTGGATCACCGTGGAAAATCCAGTGTGCCATTACCAATCTTGATGGGGATATCAGTAAGGGTACACATTGAGTGGCGTATACAAAACAAGGAGGAAGTGTGGAATAATGTGACAGTATTGGTGATTTAAGACCACCACTCGAATTCGTACAATATATGAAGAATTTCGATAATCTATAATCATAAAAGTTATCAATAGTACGATACCGTATTTTGTAGACAACTTTGTCTAACTTTCCTTAAGTACGTGTCATAACGATTCATC
The DNA here is from genome assembly GCA_902141375.1 of Timema poppense. Classification (NCBI taxonomy): domain Eukaryota; kingdom Metazoa; phylum Arthropoda; class Insecta; order Phasmatodea; family Timematidae; genus Timema; species Timema poppense. The sequence goes on from CABFOV010000083.1 coordinate 80,201, forward strand.
CTAGTAAACATGTCTATGACACTTAGCTGTTAGGTCAAAGTTAGAATCTGAGGAAAAAGCTACTTTCTGAATATCTCGCTGGAAGAAGAGAATCGTCTTAAATAATGGTTTATTGGTATGATTAATCTGTCAACGTTCAATTCCATACTGAACATTGTCGAATGTAATAATAAATTATATTATGGTGGAAAAGAGTTCATTGTTTCTTCGGGTACTTATGTCCTGGAAGATTATATCTACACTAGAGACGCGAAGTCGTCGAGTGATGGTAAATTCTCAATCATCGGCAATCCAACCGCTTTAAAGAGTTACATCATTTTTAATAAGCTGATTGACTTTACTCAACCAATCACGTTTGCATCTCTGGTAGGTTTCGAACATGTTGCTCTTCCTGGTGATATAACCCACATATCGACAAATATCGTGAATATCCTACATGAGGATGTAATTCGTGCTGAATGCAGTCTTGTTAGTAGATCCTACGTCAGCAAAGAACCAAGTCCTACCCTGCACGATTTCGGAATGACTGTACCTCCAGGCTATAAGATAGTATGAACACTAAATAATATAACTTATCTTCCGGTGACAAAATGAGTCATGGAATCTATATCGTTATGACTTGTTGACGAAAGAGGAAATATCATCAACTTTAGAGACGAACTATATCACAATGTATGCACTTTTAACGAGTTGTATATGGGAATCGTAACGAAAAAAAAACCGATTTCCTATACCTATAAACAATGAGTACAGATCAGTAAAAACGTTAACAGTTGCTAATAAACTCTATTTACGGCGCTTGAGTTACTCACAAACAAATCAATAAATGGCCCGTGTTGTCCTATAGTTTAACCTATCTGTAATAGCAAGTCATTCTATAGTTTGACCTATCTATCTGTATTAAAAATGTGTCCTATAGTTTGACATATTTAGCTTAAATAGAAAGTTGTCATCTAGCTGATCTATCAAGCTGTATTAACAAGTTGTCTTATAGGTGTACCTATCTAGCTGCAATAGCTAATTGTCCTATCATTTGACCTATCTATGAGTCAGTTTGTAAGTTGTGTACTGTGTGTATGTGTGCATTTTTAAATATCTTGGTAATTGTACATTTTCGTTTGATTTTACAATGATAGGGCTATTGGGTCACAAATCCCAGCCGCATGCACCGAGGAAGGTTAGCTTAAGGGTCTCCTACGTCTACAAAATGTGGATACATTTGCTTTAAACCTTACCTTCTTCATCCATCACACATAAGCTTTAGCTTGTCGTGTTGAGCTCGACTGCTGAGGACGGGGAGATCGAGGTTCGAATCTTGGTCGGGTGAACTGGGGTGAGCCAAACAGAATTTTGAATGTACAGACATAAACCTATTCTAGGAACAAGGTCTCTCACCTTGTGATCGCAGTGTAATGTGTGCTGGCATTACAGAACGAGGCCATTATATACATGATGAATGAAGTCATGTGTTCTCAAGGCGGGGAACCAAAGGTGGGGGTAAGGGGTAGCAGCCTTCCAGAACATATTCTAATAGCCTACACTTTTTTAAAAGCCCGCCCAACAATAACTCTTAATAGTTTCTGAACACTGCTGACGATGTGCATCCAGTTCGTACATATTGTCGGTCTTCTTTTTTCTTGGGTGCGGCACACTAATCGTGGCGAGGAATGAACCATGGCCCCTTTAGTCAGTTCGATATTGACAGTGTCGCGGTGTGTTAGTGGAGTGGAGCCTTGCCGAGACAAGGTCAACTGGAGCCGAAGTGGTGAGCCAAATAATCTTTTTCTTTTAGGTGTTCTAACAGGGTTACATGATTAGAAATTAAGTATTCTCTAGTTATCCATGCTAATGTGTCCGCCTGCTAAATATAGCCATAGAAAAGCTGATTACAAAATAATGTCAAATAATAAAGATATGTAGCTTCAAACAGTAGTGTGCTGTCATCTAATGTAGATAATGTTAATCTCGAATACAGAGAATAAATTGTATTAAGTAATATCCTAATGAGTCTTAGAAAAACAGGAAATAATTAAGAATCACAGAAGAGTAGATGGTTATTTGTTTAAGATAAGGCAGATAGATTCACTTTCTTTGAATAATATCAATTGAACCCACAATGGTATGCACACAAAAAATCAATATCATTGTATGGTTTGCAGACGATGCGGAGGACAGGGTTCCAATCCTATTTAGATGTAGTATGTAACCCCCACCCTCCTCCAAATGTTTCTTACTGTTCCTATATGAAAATATGGCTAAATTGACTCTAAATTTTACTTTGCTCAATCTTAACCCATTAGTGTATAATAGCCCAGAAGATGTGAATAGTATTCTCTCATAAATGTGTGTGTATGTGTGTATGCGTATGCATGTGTGTATGTATGTAAATACATACATATAAATTTTTTTTCACACACACATAGTGGTTAAAGTTACACGTTTTTAATAACACGCTAAATGTATTAGTTGGTGTTAAAACTCTATAAACAATCTAAACATACTTCAATACTTCCATGAGTTTTGAAATATGTTTTGTGGCTGTGAAATAGTTGTCCATAGAGCAAATTTGACATTTCCCCATAAACACATAAAATACGAAATATAGCAATATAAAATAGTGTCAACATGATTATCTTGCATTTATTTACTTTTGATACAGGCCTTAACAAATGGTAGCGTGGGTAAATCACAAATTGTTGTTTGATAATAAAATAATTCAAACATACATTATAACTTTAAGTGGTTTTAAACAAATATGTTCCAACCAACATACTTAGTTTTTGTCTATCACCGCATATAACACTACCTGTTGAGATTACACACATATATTAATTACTTTAATGGGGTAGATACGAGGAAGAAAGCATTTACGCAAAAAGAGATTGGTAAACCATTCAGGAAAAACCACCTTCAGTCATCCTGACCGGGATTAAAACCCTGATCTCCTCGCCTTCAGCAGGCCAGCCTAACATGAGAGTTAAACCATACTGCCACCAAAGCAGGTAAAATACTTAAGTCATACAGTTTGTTTTTCTTCCATGCAAATTTTCTAAATATTTAAGCAAAATGTCACTAATATACAATTAATTTAACGGTATTTTTTATTAGCATTTCTACAAAATTAAATGCTTACTCAGTTCTTTCTAGACAAAAAAACTCAATGTTTATTCCTGGTTTTCCAGGTGCATGGCAACCCTGAAATTAGTATCCATACCCATATAATTTATAAGAGCGTTCACACCAAAAACAAATATTTTCAGGAGTCAAGTCATAGTATTAAAGTAATGCACACAAACATGATAAGAATAGGTGATAATTATTATGGAGTGCTATTGGTTAACAGCACTAGGCAGTGTGTGCAGTAATGTGGAGTGATAATGTGTAAACAGGGCTAGGCAAAGAGTGAAGTAATGTGGAGTGCTAATGTGTAACAGGGCCAAGCAAAGATCGCAGTAATGTGGAGTGCTAATTTATAACAGGGGTAGGCAAAAAGTGTATTAATGCAGAGTGTTATTGAGTAACAGCCTTGGACGATAAGTGGAATAATGAGGAGTATTATTGTGTAACAGCGCTGGATGATGAGTGCAGTAAAGAAGAGTATTATAAGGTGTGTTTTTGCAGTTGATCAGGAACCACAGCATTTTCGAGGTTGACCTGGTATCGATGTTAACAAAATGTTTATAACCGAGATGATATGAGAGCTCGGTTTGGTAGGCTGTGAATTTGTGCTCCAATTTCGAAACAGCTTCACTCCTCATGTTTGATTTAAACAATTATAACTTCGTAATTAATGAATTTTAAGTTATACAGTATGTGAATTAAATGCATGACAGTAAGTACCTACTTAAAAAAGTTTAGTTATGGATAAAAGAAAGTATTATTTTATTACCTATCCCTACTTAGTCTAACATACATACTTTGTTTTTTGTAGGTTATTTTTGGGAAAATAGATGTTTATTTTGATATGTTATGTAAATATTAAGATAAGTCAAAATAAGCACCAATCTAACTAAGATTAGAATTTAATAGTTCATTCTTCATCGATTTGCAGTACATGTAGGTTTACATAAATTAACCTACCAGCTTTTAGAAATACTCTACCCAAACAACCATTTTTGTTTACAAAAAATAACTCGCCGTTTTCACCCACTTGGTCAAAATCACTTGGTCGAAACACTCGATACCAAGGTGTTGCCTAGTCAATCGCAAAAACTTGCCTATTTTGTGATAGCGCTGAGCAATGAGTGCGGTCATTTTATGAATCATAAATATGTTATTTATCATCAAGATGTAGAACCAGTGCAGTATAATATCAACAAATTAAACAAAAATGTCAAAAAATCTAGATAAGTAGTTTTATTCCATTGCAGTGTGCTTATAGGGTTTTTCATTAATTTTTAACAACTTTTGGACCACCTTAACACAACCATTTATGACACAATTAAAAGCCTACTGAAATAAAATATGATCACATGTCCATTTAATTTCAAATAATTCAGAATTACATTTTATTTTCTCGGATTCTTACATTTTTGAAAATGTCATAGTTGGAGGATAAATGAAAATCAATCTTGCCTTATAAATTTAATGACGTTTTATTTTATGACCTTTTCATGTCATTGTATACAGACATCCTGCATTAAAACTCAATGGTATCAAATTCGATCTTATTAGGAAATATATTTGAATGACTTAGTGCAACATAACAAGCTGATTTCAATACATACTCAAAATGTATCTGATTACGTCTTTTGTCTGAATGAATAAAGTTAATAGCAGATTTATTTTTTCTTTCCTTTACATAAGCAATTTTACAACACAAGCCATAAAATTTAAATCACCCATAAATAATGCAACAGATAATATAAACAGGTGTCAGAAGTAGAAGATAAAAAAAATATAATAAACAAATTATACCATCATGTGGCAGTGTCTCCCGCAGGTGAATAATCCTGGGATGGAACTTGTGCCCCTATGTTGTTTTTAGTGCATCTCATCTTACTACCCATTGAGGCTAGCTGCTTTTTTTAAACTCCGTAAGGATGAGGCAGATGGATATTTAAAGAGAATGTACGCGCACTTGCATGGAGGAAGAGTAAAATTACCATTTAAGAAAAACCACTCTCCAGTCACCCACCCGAGATCTGAACCTTAGCCACTTCAATGGAAAACTTTGCAAGACGAGGTTGATGCCTTTGCCCACGTGCCAGGGTTGAAGGATACCCGGATAGTTTAAAAAAAGCCCAACCGAGGTGGTTTATTTAGGTTTTATTGGTTTTTTTCTTTTTATTTTATATGTATGTTATTTTATTTAACCACTAATTAAAAAATAGTAATCACTCAGTTCAAGTGAAACATATTTTTATTTTAGGCTAATATTGTAAGACCTGCTTCAGTGGCTTCATGGTACAAGACGCCACTCTCAAAATTTACTAGACTGCTGATGACTGGGAGATTGAGGTTCAATCCTGGTTGGGTGATTTTTCCTAAATAGTTTTACACTCTCCCTCTCCATAAATGAGAGTACAATTTCTCTAAATTCAACCTTCCTCATCCCTCACACATCAAAGTAATTGGTACATAAACGTAAAACCCAAATGGGTAACAAGACGAGGTGCTAAAAGGAAAGGAGCAATAAGAGACATAATAAAGGAAAACAATAATGCAACAATGCTGTATAATAAACTAGCAGGTTGAAGCTTTGTGTAAAAAGGGCAGAAAGAGGAATGGAGGTGGGAAGAGAATAGAAAAAGAGAGAGCATGCATTAATGTGTATTAATAACATTATCTCGCATAAAAGCTTTTTTTAAATGAAATAGAAACAATAGAGTAGGGTCAACAAAATTCTTCTAAAGGATATGTATTAATCATGATAGTAAAAGCTCTGGCACTTATAAGATAATGTTTTAGGTTTAAATTGTGTATTTTATTTTAAGTATTCAATAACATTTGTTTAATATGCTAAGTTTGATTAGTTTGGTTACATATTTATTTAAAGCAATTGGTCATAGTATAAATATGAAAAGTGAAATAGGCTAACCATTTTCAAAAATCAATCAGATAATTACTTTGTATGCAAAATACAGTGAGTGGGTTTTTAGGGATGGGGAAAATGATAACAAACCTACTGCTTGTTCACAAACGCTGGTCCTTATGTTGTTGAATAGTTTGAAAGACTGCCTTTAAGTCTAGCGTATCTTGATTTGATCCCAAGAAGAATAAAAAATATAAATATTCATTACATGCACGTGTGCACAGTCCATTTTGTCAATTCATAGCAAACTCAAGTTAAATTTATGAAATATTCTCGAAGTCACATCAAAGTTGTAATATTTTTTGGTCTTTTATTAAATATGTATTTATTTAGCACCGCGTCTACTACTCGTTTTGGTTATACACTTAAATACAAATTACACTAATGGGGTAGGAATTAGGAAGGTTGAATTTAGAGGAAGTGAGCCCACATTTGTGTGGAAGGAGAGTAGAAAACCATTTAGGAAAAACCACCCCTAGTTCATCCAAACGAGATTCACACCTCGAACTCTTCTAGCTCAACATGAAACAAGCGTGTTAGCTAACTGCACCACCAAAGTGGGTTATTATTAGTGCTGTCAAACTAGATTCCTCGGTACTCTCGATTCTTACTGGTATTAAAAGAATCGAGAGTCAAACTTAATATTACGATTCTGGCTACTTAGATTCTTACCTTTCAATAAAACTTTTAGCTAAACAAAACAGTAACATTCAAAATGTGTAGTAATCGATTATCTCTCATATTAGTGTAGTTGTCATTTTCACTTAAATGCCGGCAAATTGTAAATATACTATAAAGATACAAATATTGTATGACCCTGAATATAATATAACCCTAACATTTCAAGGTGTTCAACATGAAAAATAAATGATCTCGAATATATTACAACCTGAAATTATGACAGAAGCAAGAGAACTCAATAACTTTGACAGACTTTTTTTTAAAAGTAAAAGTTAAGTGAGATTGTCAGAATATGTGAATCGATTCCAAACAAACAACCAATATATAATAAGTATGTAGACTAGGGATGCTTTTCTGTAGTAAATCGATTCATCTATCACTATCAGATTAAAATGGCCGCTCTCCTGTAATTATATTATTTTTCACTTTCCAATTTTTAATATCTATCCAGCCTTTTGAATAAGATAAGTTCAATAAAATTAAGACAAAAATCGACGTAGTTAATAAAAATAGAGCAAAAAGGTTATATTTATTTGATTCAATAGATTATCGATATATTGTTGCCAAAACTTCATCACAAATTTGTGACCAGCTAATGTCCGTAGGATCAGTTATTAATATATTAAAATTAGTAAATATCTATTTAATTATGAGATTAAAGTTTCAAGCGACCATGTGTAATGGTCGAGTCCAAATTTAACTTTGAGAGGGGGGAGTATGGTGTCCAGCCAGGCATGTTAGATTTTCTATGCAATAATGCTAAAAAAAATAATTAAAAATGAAATGTTCAATAATCTGAATCGAGAATCAAAAAATCGAGGTTGAACTTAAGAATCGGAATCGAGTAACAGGTATTGTGACATCTAGTTATTTTAAGTATATAATGAATGTGGGGAATGCCAGGCCTCCACCGTGGTTCGGATTCCACGTTAAACTGTAGGTCCTCCATTTCATCTCACAATCAACCCTACCATAACACATTAGCGTAAGTGTGTATAACCCGAACGAGTAGTAAGAAGCGGTGATAATAATAAAAATAATAAAGTATATAATATTATACATATGTAATACTCTCAATCGAGCTTGCTGTTTATTACCTTACTCAACCCACTTAGGTATTTTGCAACCAGAAAACCATTAGAAGAAAAACTGTCAGTAAGCTGAATATCAAATACCGACATGAATATGCCATTACTATCTATACAAAGGGTATGGTTTTTTTTAGCACCGTACCTTACTATCTGTTCAGGTTATACATACATGTACTAGTTACACTAATTAATTTTGCTTATTAATGTGTTTTACCACCCATTAAAGTTAAATGCCTATAAACTCTTTACTCTAATATGGATGAAAAAGGTTGAGTTCAGAGAAAGTGTACACACATTTGTGCAAAGGGAAAGTGGAAAACCATTTAGGGAATACCCCTCTCAGGACCTGGCAGAGATTCAAATGTTGATCTCCTTGTCATAGGCAATTTAGTCTATTACGAGAGTGACATCATAACCCATGCAGCCACCGAAGCAGGTAGGGTAATACTGATTTCGCCTTCTTCTGTAGGTCGGCAACAACTGGCCTTTCTTGAGACAACTGGCCTTTCTTGAGGGACTTAAGAACTTACTGATTGTCCAAAAGGGCAAGGCGGTTGTTGAGGAGAATTTAACCCCTATGTAATGCTATCATGTGGGTCAGATGAGCATTGCAGTCTTTGCGAGTTTCAAATATCAAAGTATCGTAACAATAGGACGACCCACTCACCCAGTGAAAAAAACTCAGTGATGTTAGAATAAATAACAGGTTACCGACAGGATGTGTCTTGTGTTTTCCTTAATCCTTAATTCTCAGAGCAAAACTTAAATTGGTCTCTATTCTCATCTAAATAGTTTAGCTTTACTATAACCATCGCATTTAATATAACTCTGTATTGATTTTCACTCTTCAATAAATAACATCAATTGTACTTCCTATTATGTGGTCAATGTGATGCTTACCACACAAACAATCCTGGCAAACAACGAATAATAGGGGTGATAGTTACACTTATTTATAGACCCCTATAACTTTATAAAGAAAACTCATTTATAAAATGTTTTACTGCACAAGTATTTGTAATATTTTATTCTATTTTGATAAATCTAATTATTGCTACAACATGCAATTAATTTATTTCAGGTGTTTTCATATGAATATGTATTTGTAATGTAAATTACAAACTCGAATGGAAATAATTAAAAATAAGTTGGATATTTTAACTGGCTTTTTTTTGCCGGCAAAGTTTTGTTAATTGTCGGGGTCCAAATTTTTTTTTAAAGCGAAGTCGAAGCTGATATTTGTTTGAAGAGAAGACAAGTCTAAGTTTTGAAGTTTTGTATACCCTTAACATCAAGTATCATAATCAAATTTGTTTAAGTCTTTGTATCCAAATCCGGTTCTTAGTGTTAGGGGTTTGATGTGAAGTATTGGTTGTTGATGTATTTGGTGTTACATTTTCTAACACATAAGATGGTATAGACTTGTTGATAACACCTGCTCTGTGGTTTAGCGGTCAGAGTTCCTGTCTACAAATCCAGAGGTTCCAGGTTTGATCTTTGGAGCCTCCAGATTTTTCTGCAATACAGTGGGTTTGGAACAGAGTTAGATTCAGCCTCATGAGGACAAATGAGGAGCTAATTGAATAAAGAAATAGTAGCTAGTCTAGAAAACTGATATTGGCCACAGTGTTTGTTGTATTGAACACATTACACTCCATCTGAAAATGTTGGCACTCTATTAGTCAAAATGCCGCAGCCATGCTGTTGATATAGTTCGCTTGTGGGCTGACGCCATAAAGTTTTTTTTATGGTTAAATATTGCAAACTATCTTATAATATAGACCTGACCAGCGCAAATCGGTCCACGGGCCACTTTGACAAACTATAATTTTATGCGGGTGACACATTAATTTTTTTTTTAAAGTAGAAAATTTAATGCCATCAACATATTATTCATTAATTTCATTTTATATCTATAGCAATGAGATATTCACTTTTGTTTGCAATCACTTAAATCTTTTTAAACATACTTTAATAATGAAAGTTGCACATATTAATTGATTTTACTGGTTTTAATCTGGTATTGAAGATCAAGATTTACTTTTATTAAAAAAAATAATTGTTTCACAAGCATATGTGGAAGGCACTCACAATTTTTTTTTTTAAGCAAAAAATCCTTATTTGTGATACTTTTATAGTCACATATGTGTTTAAACTCATTGTTGCACTGGAAATCAATTACTTCTATTTGCAAAGTTTCTGGGACAGTAGAAACATCGATGTGAAATGGGAAACTGAATATCTAAAACATTTTACCATCTTTTATGAGTTCTGAGAAACAACAATCAAATGCTGCTGAAAGTTTTTTTTGGAGAACTTCAAGAAATTCCTATGAAGATTGTTTTTGAAGTCATTTAAAAATGCAAAATGTTATTATTTCTAAGTTGGCACTTGAGCAACAATAATTGCCTTTGGAATTATTTAATGTGATTATAAGCATCGGTAATAAAATTATTTTGCCCCTGCAACTCCTTGTTGAGTTTGTTAATTTTGAAGTGCATACGAGTAGGGCCTAAATGTAGTTTACTGTTTTTATAACCACATCCATGACATGTTTCATAGACAACACTTGACCACACAAATTTTGCTGCTGTATCAAATAGTGTATGACTAACACATAACTGATTTTAGTGGTTGTTGCAAATTGTTGCCAGACAAACACTTTTATATGGCTTGGAAAAAATCTTTATCTTTAGTGTTGTTTTTCAAGCTTAAAAGGTTTAGCATTTCTTCTGTAACTTGTAAAGAATCGTTACCTCCACGAATAAACACTGGAAATTGAGATGTGTCTGAAATATCCGTACTTCTGTCAAATGCTTAAGAATAAGCTTTGAATTCTTGAATATGATCTCACAAAGTCAGCACTATTTTAGCTGAAATATCATTTAAATGACAACATATTGTATGAAGTGACAAACTTATGTTTGAAAATATTTTACTTTTATCGGCAAAACATCTTTTATAAAGGCTTTCAAACACTCTTTCACCAATTCCCCAACCGAAAATTGTTTAGTTTTCTTTTCAAATAACAGTGCGACAAAATAGCTTGCTTTGAAAATGTTAGATGAATGTTGTAATGATAAACTAAAGATTGTTTTCTGAGCCTTGATTCCAGATTCAAGCACATACAACTTATGTTTTTTCCAATTCCTTATTGAATTTCATGTATTCATTATGTTTCATTTCATAATGTATTTTAACATTGTATTCCTTAAATTCAGGGACTGTCTCTATGCATATTAAACATTTAAATTTGGAGTTCTGTATTATGAAAAAATAATCATCTTCTCCCAATGGTCATGGAACTGTATTTTCTTATATAACTTTTTTTCAAACACATTGTGAAAGGTAAAATTTAAATCTATTAAAATATATACTTAATGAGATCAATTGCATCTGTACTACCTACTTACTTATTTAACTTAAACAAAAAAAGTTTGAATTGTTTGAGACATCCAGTTTTCTCGTCACTGGTAACTACTGAGAAGATTTCCCAACTGGCGCACTATACAAACAAGGTGTGGGGGAGGAGGGCACAGAACATATATAAAGTGGTCATGTCAAAGCCATAAGATGAGAGTCAGGAGTAGCGCGGTATTGATAGCGAATGAGCCTCTCCTCCTTCAGCTTGATAGCTCCTGGGGTTTCTGGATGCAGCGTGGTTCCAAGAAGAAAAGGAGTGGTGGAGATTCTGGGAAGTGTCTAATTTATTGTACCAAATGAAGTTGGTGAATTATTTCCTACTGATGTAGTCAGGATTATGCAAATAATTTTGAGGCCGCAAGGAATAATGTAGCCGCCACGGGTTGGCCAGGCCGCCTGCTTTAGTGCATAAGATGGAGAAAAACTATTTTTTTAACTTGTCTTGTTCAACACCAAAGTTACTGATATTAACAACTTAAATTAAATGCTAAGGACGAGGTAGATAGTTCACTTCCATTAGCATGGAGGGAGCAACAGGAAAATCATAAGGAAAGGAAGCTTGTGGGAAATCACTCTCAATACACTAACATTTTTTAGCATCACACCCTACTGCCGGTTCAGCTTGTATGCATATGTACTAAATATGCTAATAAAATAGGATGATAAGTTGAATTTAGAATATTTGTACCCGCATTTGTGTGAAGGGAGAGTTGAAAACCATTTAGGAAAATAAACTTTTGTACATCTGAAGAGGATTTGAACTCTGATCTTCCTGTCATCATCAGTCTTGTCTATTGAAAGAGTGATGCCTTAGACCATGCAGACATCCAAGCAGGTCCTACCAAATTTGAATCCTGGCCTGGCCATCACAAACAATTCACTATATTGTGAGACTGATGCCTTGCACTGTGTACAAGAGAAACATAATTAAAAGGTGGCACAGTCTCACCTGTCCTCGGCTATCCTCGAGAGTAGCGGTTCTAGCCAGCCCTCTGTGCACTCACAGTGGGCGTCAAGGAATGTTATCACCTGCCCCTTAACATGCTTGGCCCCGAGCAAGCGGGCCCTGATCAGACCAGACCTCTTCTCTGTTCGGTACACGTATACCGGCACTGGAAGTGTTGCCACATAATCCTCTAACTGCTGTTTCAGGTGATCTGTGAAAAGGATAAAAAAAAAAAGCTCAAAATTAAATTAAAAAAAAGATGTTTTAAAAGAAAAGATGAGAAAAATAAATGGTACGGAACTCCGCACGAACCTTCTCACTATTTTTTAGAAATGGAGATATTTACTCAAAATTCGTAATATAATATACACTAGCAAACCCTAGAACAAATTGTGCTAGACATACATAAAACACTTTTTATTAATGGTATTAAACTTCATAATTTTATCATTAAAGAATTAATGTCTTCATTTGTATATTTGGATCAATACAAAATATTGATATAGATTTCCCAAGGGTCAACACTTTGTATTAAAATTTAAAATTTTGACCAATTAAATAGGTGTTTATTGATTATTGAGTCTAAAATGAGAGAGAACCGTTATAGCAGATTTTGAGAAAAGTGAATTTTTCTCATTTCAACCTTTAGTAAACTGCTATTAATTTTAGGGTTAGACAAAATATGCTTTGAATAAAATATTTGCATTATAAAGATATCTACATATTTGTAATGATACTTAATTTCCCATCTCAAATAGTTTCAGAGATATGATAAAAAACGAGAATTTATGCATCAGACCAGAGCCCTTAAAGTCATTTTGCCGAAATATTGAGAGTATCTATTATGTTTGGAATATTTATAAAGGTTTTTAAACAAAATTTAATCAAAATCGTTAGAACCGATTTTGAAAAAAATCTACTTTTTCTCTTTTTGCCATTCAGTAAACTACCCTTAATTTTAAGGTTGGATATCCAATTCCAAAAAACCCTCGGGGCAACCCTATGAAAACCCTATATACCAAGTTTTAGCCTGATCGGTAAAATAGTTTTGGCTCTAGTCGAAGGTACACAGACAGACATTTAAAAACCACTTTTTTGGATTCGGGGGTGGAGGGGTCATGAAATGTCGAGATTCATCAAAATATCAAGTTCGATTTTTTGGTGATTACAATACTTTCTCTCTACCTGTCGATAGCAAGAAAGTAAAAATACACAAACAAATGGCTTGTTTTACCTATTTATTCTAAAAATTATATTCCATTGAATTAAAGTGTTTCATAAAAATATAGCCATGATGATATAACTTAAACACTCTATATTGAATTTGATAAAACAGGAATTTAGGCTGAAACCTCGAGCTTAGCATACCAATCCTCTACCACTGGCCTATCCAGGTTCATTCATCAATCTTAGTTTAAGGCAAAGTTTGTTATGAATATGTGAGTTAGTTTATTAGTTGCTATCAGAAACCGGTAGTAAGACGCGGTGCTAATAATAATAATAATGCTATCAGAAAACACCTACGAATCAAGGTTGGTGTTTATGCTGCCACTTGAACATGATTTATTTGTGCATGGTGTACAAAGAAACAACATGATGGAACAGCAGAGTGAAGGCTGCAAGTGGAGGAGAACAAAGCTTTAAGGAGTTTTAAGAATATACATGTATGAGAAAACAGAGGAAGTGTATATACCCAGAATCACAATCAAATTAACTGATAAGGCAACCTTAACATTCAACTCTATTGCAATTACTCTTTGTAATGCCAATATAAATGATCATGAAAAGTGGTAAGAAAATTCAGGGAGGAAAGAATGAAGAGGAAGTACAGGAACAGTTAGAGGAAGTGAAAGTGTGAAATGAAATATAGAATGGCAAAAGAACGAAGTGAAGACAATGACAAGGATAAGGCCTAGTAAAGCTATAAGGTTGAATGGAGTAAAACTGAGAAAGGTGCTACACAGTGTGTAAGATATCTGGGAAGGATGAGAGTAAGAATAATTTAACAAGAAAAGGGCAGAAGGAGGAGTTGTTTTAAAAGTATGTAAGAGACCTACTATGGAGCAGATAAGTGCCCTTCAAGTGTGAGGAAGTTCTGTATAAGACATACTTTGTACCCATAGTCACATATGTAGCAGAAACTAGGACAGTGAATGTAAGAGAGCCTAAGAAGGTGGAGGTCATGGGAATGAAGTTTGTGAGGAGCATGTTTGGTGTCAAGAGGAGAAACAAGATTAGGAATTAAGTTTATGAGAAAAAGTGGGAGTACAGTAGTATAATAAATACTGAGATGGTATGGCCATGTAATGAGGATGGAAAAGAAAATACTAAATAAAATGATAGAGATGTAGAATTTAGAAAAATAAATCTTTATTAAAACCGTTTTCAAAAATATACCTTATTCCAATCAAATTTAAAGTGTGGCACTTACTCCTGCAACATAAAATGCTTTACCTCGTTAGCTCCTCTCGAGGATCCCGTCGGACTCAAGTAGGTCATGCTCGTGCACTTTCTTTAGGTTGCCGGAGTAGATAGATGCCACACCTTATATTTTATCACCATAAGGTAAATTTTGAAAAACTTTTTAATTGATATATTTTTATTTTCTGGTTATGTAATATTAAATAAGAAATGTTTTAACTGATAAGGTATGGTCCAAAATCCACGTCAGGTATGAATGCAGTAAAGCTGGTAGACCTCTATAAATATGAACTGCACGGCACTATGGATTCAGATTAAATTTTAATAAAAGCATTGTCACAATAATTAAGAATATGTACAAAGTTTCAGCAATTTATTTCTTTAAAAGTGACTGAAAAAGCGATTGAAACTTTTGATGACAAAGTAAGGGTTTAAGGTATATAAAAATATTGTAAAGAGCTATGAAACTAGCTAATTTTTTTATAGAATGCACTGTAACACGAATTAGGAACTGTACAAATTTTCAGTGTTCTATATTTATTAGAAGTGAGCTAATATAAGGTGTATGAAGACCGCGAAAGAGACCAAAAAAAAGTTGGGAGAAGCAAATAACAGCAAATGTGCGAGTAAGAACCTGAGAAAAATGGAAGCAAATAAAGGAGGAATGGTGGAAGGAACAAGAAAGATGAAGGCATGTTACTAAATTGACCCGGCCACAGGATGTAAAAAGTTAATGGTGATAGCTAATAGGTGTGTTTTTGCGGTTGACCTGATATTGATGTTTACAACCACGGTGTTTTCGCGGTTGACTTGGTATCAATGTTAACAAAATGTTTATGACCGAGACGATACCAGAGCTTGGTTTGGTAACGCTTTCTTTGACCAGATGGTTACGACCAATGAGCCGAGAATTTGTGCGTCAATTTCAAACCAGCAACTTCTTATGATAGGTTTAGACAAGTATAACTTCGTATTCAATGGCTTTTAAGTTTTTTATAAATTAAAATGAAAAGTAATTACTAACTAGAAACACATTACAGTAAGTAGGTACTTAAAAACCATTTAGTTATGAATAAAAGATCATATACTATATGATCTAGGCCTATTTCATATTACATACAGACTTCATGTTTTCTTAAGGTTATTTTTGGGAAGATAATTTAGCTTGATATGTTGTGTAAATTTTAGGACTAGTTAAAATAAACACCAATCTAACTAAGATTAAAATTAAATAGATCTTTTTCCTGTCGATTTGCAGTACATGTAGTAAGATTATATAAATTAACCTTAAAGCTGTTAGATCTACTTCACCCCAACCACCATTTTTGTTCAAGAAAAAATCTCAAGATCGTTTTCGCGCTCCACCTTGGTCAGAATCATTTGGTCGAAAACACCCGATAGCATCATGTAACTAAGTCAATCGCGAAAACTCTCCTCATAATGGTATACATTTAAATACAATACAATGAAATTATCACTTAAAACAAATATATTGGGAATCAAAAGTGTTCATTTAAATATAATTGAAAAATGACAAGTGCACATGGAAAATTGACCCAGGTTTTGTGTGCCAATGCTATAGCAATAAATTATCAAGGTATGTCCTCCGAGTAAGTGATTTTTTGTTTTGCCGCATTTCACTACGATACACTTATTTGTACTCATTAAAGTTAGGTTGAAGGTTGAATTTAGAGGAAGTGTATATACATGTGCAGAGGGGAAGATTGGAAAACCATTTAGGGGGGAAAAAACCTTCAGTCCACCCGAGCAGAATTTGAACCCCAATCACTCAAGTTAATGGCAGTCAAGTCTAGAGCAAGGGTGATGGCTTAAGACCGGGGATTTTAACCCGTGGATTACAACGCTAAAGAGGTTCATAGATATATTTAAGGGTCCGTGGACTTGTGGGAAGAACAGCCTTCCCACTGATTATGTGTAATATTATTTTTAAGCTTTTAACTTGCCTATATTTTAAATTTATTTTATTTTTATCTAATGTACTAATAATAATTAAAAAAATACGTACATTAATACTATATCTCATTTTTATAAAAAAAATCTGTTACGTAGCATTTTAATAAAAGTTAGTTGGTTTGCTTTGTAATGTAATCATATGTATTTTATTTTATGCATTTAAAAACATTACGTTATTTTGAGAAGGGGTCCACAGGCTTCTGCACTTTGCCAAGGGGTCCACGACACAAAATGGCACTGACTTAGAGGTCATTCAACTACCAAATTGGGTAGTTACGAGTGATGAATGACTGACTAAAACATTGGACAGTGTAAAAGGATATACTTTAATGTTAGAATAAATGTGAGCTTCATTTTTATAAGCACATACTCCTGGTTTTTTTACAATAAATATTTAACCCAGTTACACTAGACAAGGCCCTTATACTGATTCTATGTACAAAATACACAATTGAAACAATGGTAGACTTACCTCTCTCGCTCGCATCATCCACAAGAATGATCTCCTTAAGCAAAGGCCTTGGGGACCTATTGATTGCGCTCCATACAGTGCGGAGGAGAGTGGACCAAGCCTCGTTGTGGAATACTATAACTATAGAGGTTGACGGGAGGAATTCAGCATATTCCTTGTTTTTACATCTGAAATGGAATACAAATTTAAAATTAAATTTTATTTAAGGTATTTATTACTTAGCACCGTGTCTTACTACTGGTTCGGGTTATACACTTAAGTACTAATTACTCCAATGGGTTAGGAATTGAGAAGGTTGAATATAGAGGAAGTGAACCCAAATTTACATGGAGGGAATGAAAAATCATTTAGGGAAAACCACCCCCAGTTCACCCGAGCGAGATTCGAACCTCAACCTCCACATCCTCGGAAGTTTGGCCTGACACAAAACTAGCGTGTTAGCTAACTAAGCCAACAAAGTGTGTATTCAAGGTATTTAAATAGCACTTATTATAGTGTGTACTTAACTAGCTAAAGTATGAACAAAACACCCTTAACAGACACTGAATAGGTTTACATTTGAAAAACAAATATATTTAAGGGATGCCTATTTATTTGATGGACTGTACCGGTTTTTCCTCTAAAAAAAACCCTCTAAAAGCACAAAATTTATACTTTTATTGTATACTGAATATAATGCGGGAAATCCAATGAAACCAAGTTCAAGATTTTGATTGATAAAAATGCTTCATGATGATGAACAATTCAAAACCAGTGACACTAGAACAAATATTGTTGAAAACTCTGTACAATTGCACGATCAAATCATTATATACCTTATAAAGCTGATTAATGTGCACTAATCTTCCGCAGCGACATCCCTTTGCTCTCTTTCACAAGAAATAAATTTCTTTGAAATGGTTAATTAAAAATTTTCTTATCTAGCAAAAACACTCTTGCACACCCACTAACAATTTTGCATACTTCAAACTCACACAAGGCTACATTAGAACTGAAGTGAAAATGTAGAAGAAAGCAAACAACTGGAAGTTAAATAATAAAATAAACTAGTACTATATATTTTGAAGCTAAATAATGTATTTATATTATTAAGGTTCCTTTACATCCTAATTCAAGCTAACCTTCCACCAATCCTGCTTTCGTTTCATTCGCTTATAAATTAAAATTTCAATATATGTTCACAAAATAAAAGATTCTACTTGCCTAATATAAAAGTCATATTGTATAGGATCATGAATCAAACAACATGTTGGTATAGTATGTTGGTTAAGTTTGGACTTGTTTTATTGAGTTGTATAATTGTTATAAAATTAAATTATTTTCAAATAAACAACACCATAGTATCATTGGATTTGCCACTTGCTTGTTATTATACTGGTGGTAGGCCTACATATTTTCTTAAAGAAAAAGGCAGCTTAATTGATAAATCAACCTAAACATATGATTTGTGACTGTAGTGTATAATATTTTAAATTAATAATTTATAGGAGTACTTGCCCGCTAAGCCTGACGTCTGTCAATGACCTGTTCAGAGAGATCATGTCACTGGCAAGCAAATTGAACTGGTTTAGCTTAAACTTCTCCTTCATAAGTCCTTCTTGTGAGACAGGGATATGAACCGGTTTCCCCATCTCTCCCGGCATCCCGGGGTTCTCCTTCACAGAGGGGACAGGCTTCCACCGCTGCAGCTCTGTTGACTGGTACTTCCCATCTTCGATCTTGTCCTTCCCACGGTCCCGCAATTGTTCGTACAAGATACCCCTTCCTTTGCTACTACCCCCCACCGAGGTTTGTTCTGACGCAGCATGAAGAGCCAAGGCATTCTCTCCAGGCTCTGCCGGACTCTTGTTTGCCGGGGCACCTCCACAGCCCCATCCCGACCCCCCGACACAATCTGAGTAGAACGTCAGAACCACAACAAACACTAAAAACCACACCAGGGAGGTCAAAACTATAACTTTACAAGTGTGAACACGAATTTTAGTCCGCAACATTGTTTATTTATTTTTTGCTTTACGCACAACAATATATATATTTTTAAATACTACAATATGTACAAGGAAACATTTTCAACAATTTCCATGTTAACAAAAAAAAGTGTACATATTTAAAATAGTCCAGCGTTTCACAACCAGATGGATGATATGTAATATAGATGCCTGTTGTGGAATGTGGACCAGACCACTACATGTGTAGCGAGAGTTTCATGTTAAAACCTCTTGTGCAGTTGTAGTGGGTAGCGGCAGTAGAATCCTGCCACTGTACCCAACACCTGGAATATTACAAGAAAAAATACAATTTTGCCAAGTTAATATAAATGTAACTTTTATTGTGCATAATTTCTCCAAGTGTCCTTAACTTCAAAGGATTCTTGGAAAGACTATTAAGATAATTTACAACACATCTTTTCTCTGAGATTTCTTGATTGGCTCACAATTATTATATAGCTTTGATTTCTCACTGTAATTTCAACAACTTTAAGCTTAAAAACTTATTAGCAACTTCCAGCTTAAATCACATCAAAGAAGTAGTAATTTATTCACTTTTCATTATACACTCACAAAGTTTGCATTACAAAAATGATTTTATGATAATTTAACACAAGTCTCACACGCAAATTCGCTAGCCACATAAAAGAACCTTGACTCCAATTTTGGTATATGTTGATTAAAAAGGGTAATGGTAGAATCACAAGAGACATACATTAAAAAGAATGGTTCTTTATAATTGACAACGTGGTTCAACCAATCTAATCTTTTATGTTAAAATATTTTACTCTTTAAATGAGCAAGACTATTAAAATTACCTCCAATGCGAATAAAGTTTCTATTAAGTTTTAGTTTAAGACCACATCGCCAATAAGCTTTAACCCTTCAAAAATAAAGTAAAACGAATAAATTTGAAATAAAGCCTTTAAGCCTACACTTTACTACTTAAAAGGCGAGGCCTTGAATTATTGTGATGTTTCCAAGCAAAACAATTTACACAAATCTTCGCGTTTAAAATTATTTCTTTTAATTCCAGCAATCCTTCTATAAAGTAACATTTCAACTAGCTTCTGCAAACTAGTACGTACTTACAATATAATATATGTTGAAAAACAATTAAAAGTTTACTCACACCTGTCTTAATCGTGGCACCATAACACTTTGCAAATGTTTTAGCTTCAACGTCAGATGGAAGCACCAGCGGCCACGTCATTCATGATCGCTTAAACTTTAAACGTGTCCAGACCCAAACAATGATCGTATGAAATAAAATTGAAATCTCATACACAAAATGTAGTAGATTTATCAAATAAATTGGCTCTGTTATAGATAATAACAAATTGTGAATTCAAATATATTTTTAAGCATTGAATTATTGTAGATATATACAAATGAAAACATATTTTAAATACAATATCCAGCATAAACTTCCCTCATTGTTATCGTTAATGTTATCTCTCTTGTTATTTGGAGATATAAATAATTATAAACGTATTGTGATCATGCCTCAAGAGTCGTAGTGATGTGAAATAAGAACATGTTTAAAATTTGTGTGATGAGTTTGAAAATAATGTCTTATCGAGATCTTACCACTTAATATAAATCTGCTTCCATTTCCTCTGCTGGTGAACTTCATGTAGTGCCAGTGCTTGCTGCCAGGCAGCAGCACCGGAGGTAGACATCTCTCGCGGGCTAAACCACTCAGGGTCAACAGGTGAGAGAGAGAGTGAGTATGAGGTGTTCCAGAGGGAACGAATCATTCCATGACGCGCAAACACATTTGACTGAACCATATAGGTATTGTTGATTTACCACTATCCGCGTACAGGTGTATGCACAAGTGTTTAAAACGCGTGTTACCATTCAATAGTTTAGCCAATGTTGTCACGTGTTACCTAAGTGCTTTGTAAATTAAGAAGATGTAAAATACTTAGTGGCAACAGGCGTGAAGCGTACGATAGTCGTCACAGGTAAGAAAACAACAGTTGAACAAATATTATAAACAAAGAAGCTGACTATAGTTTTATAGATACGTCTTCATTTGAAATAATCGGCAGTATTTATTCAATATTCAGCTAAGAAGATCTAATATACTAGCTATAAAATGTTTTGAACCGATATTATGGATTACAAAATAGTTTTGATTAACACTAAAGAGGACCTGGTGGTCTAGGGCTAAGGTGTTGGACTTCTGTGTTGGGGTCCGGGTCTCAATCTTCGGACTCGGCACAGATTTATCTGATTAACAAACCCTTCCTTCACCTCTGACAATACATCTTGTGAATGTGGGGAATGCCAGGCCTCCACCGTGGTTCGGATTCCACGTTAAACTGTAGGTCCTCCATTTCATCTCACACTTACCCTACCATTACACATTAGCGTAAGTGCGTATAACCCGAACGGGTAGTAAGACGCGGTGCTAATAATAATAATGATGATTAACACTCAAATACTTTGTTATAATAAAAATGAAATGAATAATCGTTTGAATTAATTTAATGATATATTATAACACCGCTGTTTAATTATTTTTTTTACAAACTCTCTTGTCACACCAAAGCAATTAATTTGGGAGGTCAATTACCCTTTTTGCATTCCAATGAGTGCTCTGCTGTTTAAGATGTTGCGGAGATAATGATTATTTAATCTAATTGGCATGTATTCTTTTAAAATCGCATTTCAACAACTATACCTTACATCCATTACTGTTTCCAGCCCTTGGCCTGGGTCAGTTTTTTGTTCAAACCATATATTTTTCACTGCTGGCTTACTAGGCCTGTCGTAGCTTCAGATACCTTATAATTTAACTGAAAATTAGGACAGGCACAACAACCAGTCCCCGGCAGTTAATTCATCACTGTGATAGAGTAAACCCTCATTTCACCAATAATAAAGTTTTCGGCGATGCCAGAATTAGAACCCGGGACCTTTAGCTCAGTACAGATATACGCTACCGTCTAAGCTTAGAATCAAGTATCATTTTAATAATTCAAAGAGTAAAAATAAGAACATTTATAGGCCATTTTCACATTACAGTTTGTATTCTTAGCGAGTGTTCCACAAACTTATAAATAGTGATTTATGAACCTTAAATAATTTGTGACATTATAACTATCTTCTCAGAAGTCGAAAGTGTACTTAAGAGTAACTGCACACATTAATCGGTAAACTATAAACTACATTAGTTCTTCAATTTCACATGTGCACGATTTGTATGTCATAGCTCGGCTAACGCGCTTGTTGAGCTCGACTGCTGAAGACGGGGAGATCGAGGTTCGAACGAATCTCGGTCGGGTGAACTGGGGGAGGATTTTCCTAAATGGTTTTCCACTATCCCTCCACGCAAATGCGGGTTCACTTCCTCTAATTCAACCTTCCCAATTCCTAATCCATTAGAGTAATTAGTACTTAAAGCGTATAACCCGAACTGGTAGTATTATTATTATTATTAGCACCACGTCTTACTACCCGTTCGGGTTATACGCACTTAATCTAATGTGTAATGGTAGGGTGATTGTGAGATGAAATGAAGGACCTACAGTTTAACGTGGAATCCGAACCACGGTGGAGGCCTGGCATTCCTCACATTCACAAGATGTATTGTCAGAGGTGAAGGAGGAGTTTGGTAATCAGATAAATCTTTGCCGGGACTGAGGATTGAACCCCGGCCGCCAGCATAGAAGTCTGACACCTTACCCCTAGACCACCAGGTCACCAACTGGTAGTAAGATGCGGTGCTAAATATTAATATTTACTAACGCCTGCGTCAGTGGTCGAACGCGTCTCTCTTGTCTTAGACTGGATTGCTAGTGACTGGGAGATCGGGGTTAGAATCTCGTTCGGTTGTACTGAGGATGTTTAAAAACAAAATATTCTACCATCCCCTCGCGCAAATGCGGGAACATTTCCTCTCAAATTCTACTTTCTTAATCTCTGCTGGCGTAGTTAATGTATGTATATACCTGAATGGGTACTAGAACGCGGCGAGGAAAAAAACTTACTAGCATTATTTTCCAACTGTGTACGTGATAGATAGTTTCAATTTCAATTGCCCACTCTTTGAAACACCCATCCAGCCTTGATCTACGAGTGTGAAATGAACATACTCTAAACACAAAGATACCTCCACTGGTAGGCAAGCGGACAAAAGCTTTATTATATTTATATTATTTTTATTATATTCTTAGTTGGATTTGCCGGGTTACCTTTGAATCTTAAATTGTTCTGACCGGTATCTTTACATTCAATATTTTTAGGTTGGTATCAGGGCCCGGATTTGATGACATGCCATTTTATTTTTTTGTCTCAACACTGACAATGCTCATCGAGTACACAAACGTTGTTCACGATCTTCTTTTTGTTTAGAAATATATATTTTATTGCTCTTTTTTTTGTTGCCATTTTGGAATCCAAAGTCATATTTTCTTGTTTTGCGTCATTTTTAGGAAATCTGAGTCATGTTTAGGCATTTTTTAAATAATTGTAAGGCATTCATGTTGAATAAGTATATTCAAGAGCACGGGGCGATTCCTGTATAGCTCAATGGTCAGAGCATTGGTGTTTTAAGCCAAAGGTCCCAGTTGAAATTCTCGTGTCCAGGTGGCATTATTAAATTTAAAGAATAAGATATATTTAGCTGCGGCTATAACCGTAATTATTTAATCCATCCTAATATACTAAAAGGGAGATATAAAACAGGTGTTGCGAACCCAAATCCCTATATGGGCCGGGTTTAAAAAAACTTACAAATATTAACAAACTTTCTTTCTTTATTATTATTATTATTATTATTAGCACCGCGTCTTACTACCCGTTCGGGTTATACGCACTTAATCTAATGTGTAGTGGTAGGGTGATTGTGAGATGAAATGAAGGACCTACAGTTTAACGTGGAATCCGAACCACGGTGGAGGCCTGGCATTCCCCACATTCACAAGATGTCTTGTCAGAGGTGAAGGAAGGGTTTGGTAATCAGATAAATCTTTGACGGGACCGAGGATTGAACCCCGGCCGCCAGCATAGAAGTCTGACACCTTACCCCTAGACCGCCAGGTCACCCCTTTCTTTATTGAACTGACGTACGTAACTTAATCCAATCATGGGTAATATTGGACATTAGGGGCTTATATTTTAAATTTGAGATTGGAAAAATAGTAAAATAGTAACATAATTAATTTTTCCTTCGTATTTCTTTGCTTCTTTGATTTGAAACCGAACAAATTTATGTATACTTTTTGTCAATAGATTTTTTTTTTCAAGTTAATTCGGATGCACGTATTTATATGTGAAATATTACGTCGAATACTAAAAAACTGGAACAGTGTGAGGGCCAAACAAAACAGGTCTGTGAACTGTCAGTTTGTCTGTCACCCCCTCGCCTGAAAGAACATACAGGACTCAGAATTAAGTTAGCGGGGTCAATATAAAACCCAGGATATTTGATTTTGTAAAAAAATATATATTTAAAATGACTTTACCTCACAAAAGGGTGGTAAGCCACAAGGTGACATGGCTATCTTAGTGACACCGTCGAGAATTAAATTCCGGTCTGGTTTGCTAAACGTTTAACTGAACCGGTCGACGAGTAACTATGTAGAAAGATGCAAAACACGCCCACATTATTGTCCCAAATATACAATCATTTTAGGGTATAAGCCTCTCAAAGTGGCTTATTGGCTAGAGTGGTAAACCACAGCACTATAGTACCCTGGGTTCAATTCCGAGTGCTACTGGTAAAGGTATTTATTATTTGTAAACGCGTTCTCGTCGATTTTTTGAGTTCCAAATTTTTCATACATGGTTTTAACGATTTTGCTTAAAATATATAACTAGGGAGTGTTTTTATCTAATGACACTGTAAGTTATACTGTAATTGGTTTTTGGGTAAAAATTCATCTAAGGATATCTAGTTTACCGATGACTGACAAGTGATTTTTGAAAAATAAAATCATTCCAAAAAATGTAGTTTAAAGTGTTTAACTGGGTAATGTTTGACACCACAAATCTATAATTCTGTGTACTTATTTTTTGTGAGAAAAAAAACTCGTTTAGGGATAGTTTACTGATGACATTTTAATTTTATTGGAAGTATTTTTAAAATGTCTATCAATTTGATTCACAAGTATAATACAATCTGTATATTTAGAGAGAACACGTTTATTCCCCCGATACAAGCTAGAATAACATTATTTGTATATTTCAGGGCAGCCACATTATTCTTATCGACTTTCCCTGTGGTGGTCGGTGGAACCAGTTTGATGCCTCTGTCTGAACCCTTCTTTCAACTCTGACATTCCGTCAGGCGGAATGCGACTTGGGGAAAGCCTCAGCCTCAAGGTAAGACAAGATAATGTCCAGTACCTTCACCAAGTATTCTTGGAGGTTCAATCATAGCACAACCGGTGGACGAAACGTCGGCAGCGTNCCATAGAGGGGGCGCTTACCTGGGCCTTGCCCCTTCCAGCTGAAGGCACTTCCCCAGAAGATTAAGAATATTACAAAAATATGATAAGCACTACGTTCTGTCAATTTATAAATTATATTTTCTTTAGTTATATTTAATATAAAACAAATGATTTTGTGCAGTAATTAGGGCTTTTCAAAGGAATACTTTTTCGTTTGATTTTTAACTATACTGTAAATTTGCACTTAAGTGAAAACTGGACATGTGATACAGTCATATTTCTAGAAATGGTTAAGTCTTTACTCTTTGTACATACAGCTTTGAAGTGGGTACAGTAGTTGAAATTATTATTTTAGAGCAATTATTATGTAAACATTATTGTATCAGGAAGAGGGGAAGGGGCAGTTGGTATTATCATAGGCCCCCACCCAGAAAAAGCTGGGAGGAATATGTTGAGGAGCTCCAGTAAGAACCTTAGGGAATTCCTTTTAAGATAGCGGCTGGGAAAATCTATCTACACTGAATAGAGAAGATGGCAGCACCACGATGAACTGGGAGGAGTCTGCGGGGTTATTAATTGATACATTATTACCGGATGATGACGAGGAAGCAGATACGGAAGAACAGAGGGAGTTGAGAGGAGCCATGACTCGGGGCATGTATGACAATGAGGGGCCTGTAGAAGTGGTCAGTCAGGACGAGGTGATCAGGACTATTGTTCAGATGGGAAAGAAGAAAGCACCTGGGCCAGATGGGATAATGGTCGAGGTGCTGCAAAGACGGCAGACCTCATAGCTCCTTACCTTGCAGACCCGCTAAACAAATGCCTCGCTCAAGGTAGATTTCCGAACATCTGGAAGCAGAGCGAG
Source organism: Timema poppense (assembly GCA_902141375.1). Taxonomy (NCBI): domain Eukaryota; kingdom Metazoa; phylum Arthropoda; class Insecta; order Phasmatodea; family Timematidae; genus Timema; species Timema poppense. The sequence goes on from CABFOV010000083.1 coordinate 106,503, forward strand.
ATAATCGTGCTAAGCAAGGGAGAGGACAAGGATCCGCTTCTTACAAAGTCATATAGACGCATCTGCCTGCTAAACACGAGTGGGAAACTCAAGGAAAAAATACTGCGCGAAAGATTATTAAGGCACCGGACAAGAGTGGTCATGCATCAACAGCAGTATGGCTTTCGAAGAGGTAAATCGACAGAGGATGCCATCTGTAGAGCAATGGAATTGATCGACTCGGCCACTGACAGATATGTGGTGGGGATATTCGTAGACATATCGGGGGCATTCGACAACCTATGGTGACCGGCGTTGTTTGGCCGGTTAAGAGAATTGCAATGCCCAGGGTAATTGTATAGAAGCTTGAAGGACTACTTCTGAAATAGGTATGCCACCCTGAGGTGTCAGAGTGCCAGTGTGCAGAAAAGATTGACCAAGGGATGTCCCCCGGGATTGATCTGTGGGCAGATATTCTGGGATGTGGGGCTGGAGTTCGAACTGCAGATGCTGGAGGAAATTACTGAAATGCATGGTCTTCTTCGTGGACAACCTTCTCAAAGTGGTAGAAGGTAATTCAAGGAAAGAGCCTGGAGGAAAGATCCAATCGAGTGCTAGGCGGGCTAGTAAGATGGTGCAAAAGTGTCAAACTGAAGATGGCACTGGTGAAGATGACATTCATGCTGTTTAAGGTAAAAATGGTACGGAATTATGCAATAAAGGTTGAGGGGAAGAATTTGAGAAGGAGCCAAACGGTCAGATACCTGGAAGTCACTCTTGATGAGAACAGAAACTTCACGGCGCATATAGAGGAAGTGATGGGGAGAGCTCAACGAATCATGGATAAGATTATAAGCATTGGGCGGAGACATACCACCACGTGGTCCTTTTCTCTATTGTTGGCTATGGAGCGTGTGTCTGGGCGCACAGACTGAACAACGTCATGCCGGCTAGGTCTGTTAGGAGTATACAGAGGAATATCCTTCTGAGACTTACGGGCACCTACCGGACAGTGGCGACAGCCTCACTGAGCGTTTCCCTAGGTGTGTGGCCGTTAGACCTTATGGTTAAGAAGAGGGCAATTGAGTACTGGAAGAGAAAGAACAACTGGGAGAAAGTTAGGATACTCACCTCACCTGAAGTGTAAATATCTGAAGATGTAGTATTTGCTCTGTTGAGGGAATGGCAGAAACGCTGGGAGGACAGTGAAACTGGTAGGAGGGCTTATCAACTCTTTCCCGATGTGGTCGAAAGTATTGATAACATACATATGGAACCATCCCCAGGTCTGGTCCAATTCATCACGAGGAAGGGGCTGTACCCGGAATCCTTAAGGAAGATGGGATTGGTCGAATCTGATCTGTGTGGATGTGGTGAGGTGGGTACCCCGGAACACGTTGTGTTGGAATGTGCCCGTACGCTTGAGTTAAGAAGACCGAACCAGAAGAAAGTGCAAAAAGACTGGTGGGGGTATTCTGAGAGATACCAACCATTGGAGTTTCCTAGATAAGCTGGCAGCGGAAGCTTCAGAAAGAGACAAGATAGATTATATAAGGGCATTGAGAGAGAGACGAGGACTGATACAAAGGCTAAACAGATGGAGGGCCAAAGAAGGAAGGGGGGAGAGACCAGAGACAGTGACAAAGACAGAGACAATGACGAGGACAATGAAAGATAAGAGGACAGAAACACGGGAAGCGGGATTGAGACGGACGTGAGGTCTCAGCAGGAGGAATATAGGGAAAGTAGAAGGTTGTTGTTGTTGTTGTTGTGGAATTACTGGTATACAATCTTCCATGAGGAACAAGGAGAGATGCCGGGAAGTGGCAAACATGAAGCCTTGTGGGACTGGCATACCAGTTCGGCTGATGGATCCGGAGGCTTACTGGGGTAACCCTGGTAATTCCGAGGGATCATCATTCCAGCCGAACAATGGGAAAGATGAAGGGGAAAAAACGAGACGCATGGGGGAACCCTGTGACTGCAGATCCCTCTTCTTGGAAACAAGAAGAGTAGGATAAGGTCTTATAAGGGCTCTATGCGTCAAGATGGAGATAGGCGGCTGCTCTGCAGCCCCCTTGTACCATCGCGGCAATGAGTATTCCCGGAGGGTAAGAAGTTACTTATGTTAGTTAGTTGTAAGAATAGGATAAATTTAGAATGGGATAAGGAGGGTAATAAGAATGGGTAGGTTACGAGAAACAATTTCAGGGAATGTAGAAACTGGGAAGTGGTTTGCGCTTAGGTGTAGGTGGAGCACCAACTCCGATAGGGCGCCTCCCCAGGTGGCGGATAGAGGGATGCTCGCCGCTGCTGGGCGCACCGTCGGACTGGGATGAGAATCCAGGTATGATGGACTAACCAACGGTGGAGGGTACCGAGGAAGTAATATACCCGGGGCGGACCAACTGGTTGATGAAATTGTGTCTCAGAGATATAGGAGCCAAAACCTGTTTAGATTAAATATAATTGGATAATGTATAATAGTAGGAAATTTATCATTATTATGTAAATAAGGCCTGGATTTAAAACTGTAAGATGCCAGGCCAAATTAGACCGGTAATAATAACAATAAATGCCCCCACCCAGGCCCAAATTAACACCTTTGGGGGCCCTATGCCAAGTAGAACTTGGAGCCCTTAGCAGTTAGTTCCCCAATGAATGATTATGACTCTTACATTATACATAATACATGGGTATAATTTTACTTAGAGACAAACTTTTAGCAATCATGGTGAGTACAGCGAGTTTTATTATGAACATATTAATTATTAATATTATAGAAACAACTAAACTATACATTCTATTATATACTGAGTCAATTCTAGTACTACAAATTAATAGTTTATTGTATAATACTACTGGACATCATATATTTAAACTATTTAATTGTAATTGCATTTTATATAGTCCACCGTCTACAGATGTAAAAGTAGATTAGTATTAGTATTTTATTATTACAAATTTATTTTTTATCATGTCACATTTAGTTAGTTCTTCGTTATTAATAACCTTACTATTTTAACTCAGAAATTATTGTCAATAGAAAATAAATGTTTACTTTTTTCTCAAAAGTCAACGGTACCGTCTGCAGATATGTAATATTTCCAGTTTGCCCAAAGCAAAGGTTGCGTTAATTTTCAAGCATGGACTTTCGGACTACACGTAATACCAGGCTACTAACGACCTTCGATTAGGGAATTTCTAGATCAGTTTGGGATACATTTTAAGAAAACATATAAAAATAGCCTATTGAAATATAATATTATCACAAAATAAATATGACAAGTCAAAGTGATTTATTTGCCAGGCGGATGTGGGCCCCTGTGTTTGGCACGCGCCTTAATCTGGGCCTGCCCCACCCCCACCAACTGCAAATCCTGGGTGTTAAAAAGAATGTGTAAACACAAGCCTGTTAACAAGTGGCATACCGTGTTATAGGGTAGGCTGAGGAGTCGATTTTGGTACAAACTAGCGTAAATATTACCATTTGCATTCTTTGAAATAAAAATTTTATCGGGGGAGAAACCCTCGTACCCCTGATTTTTTAGGGGGCGTCGCTTATTTTCTATCTTTCTTATCCCCCTACTTTGAATCAAATTTCCAAATATATAATGATGCAACTATGAAAATTATTAAGTAAAAATCCTAGCACCCCCCGCTCGTAATCCTGGGTGCACCCCTGCTTGCCGGTCGTTGATGACGGAGAAGTCACGATTTGAATGCCGAGCGCGTGTTTTTCTTAACACCGCGTCTTACTACCCTATCGGTTTATACGCATATGCACTAATTACGCTAATTGTGTTCAGGGATTAGGAAGACTATATTTAGATAAATTGTACCCGCATTTGCGTGGAAGGCGAGTAGAAAACAATTTTGTAAAAATCACACTGAGAACACCCAACAAATATTCAACCTCAATCTCCCCATCGGCAGTGTAGTCTACTGCGAGAGGAGTGCGTTAGATCACGCAGTAACCCGCTTCACTCGTGTATTGAGATATTTTTTAAAATAGCTTTTAGCTCGCCATTTTTATAAAATTCGGATACATTTCCTCTAAAAAATATCATCCTCCCCTTTTACCCACCAGTGTAACTAAATGCAGATAGTCTAAAGGTGAAGTAAGTCTAGGACTCGATGAAAAATTATTAGTGACTAGAACGTAGTCTCCCTTGACACGCACACATATAGGTTTATATATACGTACTCTACATACACACACAGACATATATATAATGCACATAAGGTTAGCCCCCTATACATATTTTTTCACTTATTATATATTTATCACCATGAATATATAAATAAAATATATGTGTGTGTATATTTAGCTAATCATTAAAATTATAAGTATTACATATATGAGTGTAAAGCGTATAGGCTACATAATTATATTTATATATGTATATAGTATGTACACAATCCTAACCCCTATACATATAAATATATGATAAGTGAAATAAATGGTATGGAACAATCGTACAAACTTTATCAGAAAGTGTATTATAGTTTGTAACAAAGTTTTCAAAAAGAGTTCTTTAGATAACTAACTACCCTTGTGTAAGTTTTACTAAGAAAAACAAACACATCATCTTAATAGTAATAATAATAATAATAATAACACTCTTAATATTTAAATTTCAAACAAAATTGTTTAAACTATTTTAAAAGTTTAAATTTCCAAAATCATTTATTTGTGAAACACCCTCAAATTATATTTAATTTGTAAAAATAAAAGTAGGCCTATGTTCTTTTTTATCATGAAAAATAATTTACCGTTACATATTTTATAATGAATCTTAAAGACAATTTATAAAAAAAACTTGTCTTTGATAAAATACCCTAAAATTAATTTATTTTGGAAAAATAAATATATATTGTTACTTATCATATAAAATAGACCCCAGATATCAATTTCAAACAAAAAAGGTTTAGCTATTTTCAAAAAATTTCAAATTTAAACATGTGTTTAAAACTGTGTATATTGTAAAGAGTTTACCAGATATTTATTTTGACCCAAATCGATAGATACATTTTATTATTTATTTTTAGCACTGCATCATACTACCCATTCGGGCTATACGCTTATGTACTAATTACGCTAATGGGTTAGGAATGAGGAAGGTTGAATTTAAGGAAGTGCGCTCACATTTGCGTAGAGAGAGTGGGAAATCACTTAAGGCAAACCACCCTCGGTAGTTGGTACATTCGACCGTGATTGGACCACGATCGCCCGTGATCGGCAGTCTAGTCTATTGCGAGAGTAGCGCCTTAGACCATGCAGCCATCAAAACGTTTAGAGACACTTTAACATTTTATCGAGTTAAATAAAAACATTATCAGTTAACTATCCTTAGATGAATTTTTATCCAAAAACCAAGTAGGCCTACACGGTGTAATTTTGGAAGTCAAACAATCTCTAGACATCTATTTTGAACAAAATTGTTAAAGCCAGTTTTGAACAATTTAAAATAATAAAAAAAAAATCAATCAGTAAACTACCTTTATTTTAAAGGCTAATGTCAAAATAAAGAGGCCCATGGTATAGCCATATAATTTCTAAATACCAAGTTTGAACAAAATTTATCCAACCGTTTCAGATGTGTGGCCAGACAGACAATCATATTTTATAACATCCACTTTGAGTTCGGGAGCGCACAAAATGTAAATATTCACCCTAATTTCAAGATCAAAATTTTTAATGATTACATTATACACGCTACAGACTGAACTAGAGTGTGTACTTTTTTTCTTTATATGAGAATGTAAAAAGTAATGTCAAGTTAAACAAGTGAGAAGGAATAATCACATGAATTCCATCAAATCTGGTTTCTACAAAGAATGTTGAACCATAAATTTAAACTGCATTAGTGAGAGGGGATTCAAATATAGAATAATTTATATTGTCCTGCCAGGAATTGAACCCCGACAGTAGGCAATAGGCAAACGAACAAGGGGTCAGCCGTTACTATCAGGGAGCCATTTTCTATGTTTATTAACGCGATTTAAAACATAACACTTAAAATTAACAACACAAAAGTGTGTGGAATAACCTTAAATATAGTTTCACACCTGTCTTACTACCTGTCCGCATTTTAATTACAAAAACGGAATGGCTTAGAAGAAACCCATCCTAATTTTAGTGGAGGGAGAGTGGGAAATCCTTTAGGATAAAACGCCACCAATACACCTGGTCGGGATTCAAACGCTGACCTCCTCATTACTGACAACCCAGACTAGGAGCTTGACGTTTAGTACGCGTACCTATTGACGTGGGGGCTTATCCAGCTCTCAAAAGTCCAATTGATTGTGTCAACACCCTCATCAGTGGTCACATATTATTATATATTCTTGTGTTAGAATGGATCGCCGGTGATGAGAAGATTGGAGTATGAACCCTGGTTGAGAGTGCTGAGATTTTTTCCCTAAACGGTTTTCCCATTCTTCCTCCATGCAAATGAGGGTGAATTTTATTTAAACCTTCACTTTTATTATCCCTATTCCAATAGCGTAATTGTCGACCTCGGTGTTCTTGAGGTAAAGTGCTCGCCTTAAAGACCTGATGTTTGTGGGTTCAAACCCAGCTGGAGTCGACGGATTTCTCTTTAGTGATAAAAATTCGTAGCACAATTTCCTCCGGAGTGGAAAAAAAAGCCGTCGGTCCCATGTCGATTGTGGCATGTAAAAAAAGAAACCTGGAAGGTATGTGAAATTATCTTTCCCGACAAAATTGTTAGGCTCTTTCGCTCTCGCTCATTTAAATTCTCGTGTGCAGATATAATCAGCCAGTTCAGAAAGTAAACCCTAAATACCTCGAATAAAAAACCTATTAGTTTATAATTAAAATATGCGTATAAGCAGAAAAAAAAAGGATTGTGTGTCAACGCTCGATTGATGCCCGCGTGGTTTGTCCACAGACCCCTCCAGGATGCTGGCTCCGTGCCGGCGATTGTGGAGACTTTGGCCTCTTCTACTCTCCTGCTCTCTCCTGTTCGTCCTGTTCCTGCAGTGGAGCGGACGAGACGAGAACACGACCCAGGACTCTGACAGGGAGGACTGGGTCTCGGTCCGGTAAGTAGACCGCCCTCCATGTTACCTTCATAGAAAGGACTGTTAAAGTGAGATGGAAGGGAACAAGAGCTAAGATACGTATTTTTGCATATTATTTGATTATTTTTTTTTGCAAGATAGATATTGTTTCAGTACGACACATTAGCTCAGGCGGTAGCGTTCTGTCTGCTGAGCTAAGGGTCCCGGGTTCGATTCCTGGCATTGCCGAAATATATATCATTGGTTAAATGTGGGTTTACCCTTTCACAGTAATAAATTAACGACTGGGGACTGGATGTTGTGCTTGTCTTAGTCTTAAGTTAGATTATAAGGCGTATGAAGCTAAGACAGGCTTAGCAAGTCGGTAGTGGGGAATATATTATAGCTTGAATAAAAAACTGACCCAGGCCTCAGGCTGGAAACAATAGTGGATGTAAAAAAAAATATTGTAATGGCTGCGAAAAAGAAGTTTCAGTAAATACATACAGTTTCTCCACATATAAATCCCAACAGTTTTTTGTGTCATACTGATCGAAAAGTTTGTACATACACTTTTTAAATGAAGAATAGTAAAATTCCGCGATGCCCATGACACATATTAAAGAGCTGGAGAGAAGATTAATCTAAATCTACTGAAAACCGCCTCGGTGGCGTGGTTAGCTAACACGCTAGTTTCGTGTTCTAGACTGCCAAGGACGGGGAGATTGAGGTTCGACTCTCGGTCGGGTGAACTCAAGGTGGTTTTCCCTAAATGATTTTCCACTCTCCCTCCTCTAAATTCAACCTTACCAAGTCCTTACCACATTAGCGTAATTAGCACCTAAGCGTATAACCGGACGGGTAGTAAGATGCGGTGCTAAATAATAATAATAAATCTACTGAAACAAAAACATGGCCAAAATAAGTTTTTGTCATAAAAACTGAAACATATGGATCTTAATTCGCGTTCTCTTACATCCCACCTAAACGGCTTGGTCGGAAGATTATTAAGATAAGAACGGCCATTTTAGGGTTGAAGTGCACCTTCATTAGCGTGGTGAGGAGATGAAAAGAAACCCACAGTAATAACTTCACCCATGGAAAAACATCACTTCAATACACCCAACCGAGATTAACACCTTGACCTCCTCTGTTACTGGCAATTAAGCTTATTGTAAGACTGGCATCTTGGACCGCATGAGCAACGATGCGGGGACACCAAATTACATTCGGCAGGCTATAAGGAAAACAACGACCCCAATGTTTGTCTTTGTGGAAGTGTTTAGAATGGTCGGCCACAATTCTATGGGATACTAGTTCGATTCCGGGATTACAAAGTAGGATGTGTATTGTTAGACGCACTGCACTGTTAACTTGCTTTGTGAGTCGTGTGTTTATCGAGTGCACGTTTTGGTTCCACGACTGACACGTTCGTTTCTGACCCGCAAGGTCAGGACTAGGTTCAAATCTAAATCGAGTGTGCTGCGGATGGTTTTCACTCCCTCCCCCCTTCCCACAAAATCAGCTAACGTTAAAAAACTGCTTTTAGTGCAAATACAAGTTCTCGTCACTGCCATGAAGATTGAAATAATCAGTTTTCCATGGAGATACCGTCACAACTTGCCAGATCTCTTTACCATCCTCTCGTTCATTGACTTAAAACGGGCTTTAATGAAAAGAGAGAGAGAGAAAGAGAAAAAACAAAACACAACTCCAGAAGAATGAAACAAAACCACATGAGAGTATCATGATCCTCCTCCTCAATTATTATGTACCAGGGGGGGAAATGGATCCAGCCGGACTCTCCTTTGTAGGGGCATTCGTCTGAAACCAAAGAGGTTACTAATGGAAGAGGAATGGTAAGAATAATATGAAGCACGAGGAAGGTCATTGTTGTGTTAAGTAGACTGAATTCTCGTTGATTGACTGATGGTTAAAAACCACAAAGTACTTTCGCATGTCCAAGGAACGTGAATGTCAAGTGGAACCAATAGGAAAAGTACAAAAATAACAAATAACTATATTTAATATATTTTTTTAAGATTTAAATTTGATTAAATTAGCCAGTTGTAACGTTGCAACCAAAGCTTCATTTTCCTAATTCAATACTTTAATAAATTGTAGACTAGTGTTTTATTTTATTTTTACAATTGCAAGAAGCAGCTTTCTCTACAGTCTACACCATAATATATTATATCCCCCTTGATTCTGCTTCAATTTCTTACCATGAAACGTAGAAGGCAATTTCATTTACAGCATATATCCTCCTGATTCCTACTTCAATTTCTAATTATGCAAAGCTAACACAACTTTCTCTCCTGCGTTTATCCTCCTCGTTTGAGCCCAAGGTCAAAATAATTTACAAAACCTTTTTTCTCTACTTTTGTTAGCTGTATGCACGTACGTACCATAGGAGTCAATGGCTCTCCATTATTATATATATTTTTTTCTTTTGCAAGGAAGTGCTCTAATGGGAATTACTTTATTTTTTATGATTCATACTTTTCCTGAGAGATATTTTCAACAATATAAACCTGGTGATGTGTGAGAAAGCTTTGTACGACCCCCCTGAGCAATTAGTTTAACTCGTAGTGTGTGAGATTCACAAATTTGGTTACTAAAGTTTATTGCCTTCTTGGATACCGTAAATTGAGTACAGTTTCTTTGTTTTAATTGCTAATCATGTTACTTCTTCTCTCGTACATAACGTTACTACACAATGAGGTGGGAAAAACGACATTTCATTGTTCGATGAGATAAATAATATTCTGGTTTCAAAACTGGTCCTAAGACAATAAACGCATGCAGAAAAAGGCGTCTATCTAGTCTCGTCTAGTTTCGTTGGTGGAGGCTGGTGTTCAAATCGTATCCGGGTGCACTTAGTTAAAAAAGAGGGTAGATTTTCATTTTCTTTCAATACAGATGTGAGTACGTTTCCTCCAAATTCTACCATCCTCATCCCTATATCATTAGTGTAACTATGAGACTAGTCCTGGAGGGTAGCAAAAAGCTAAGCAAGGGAAGAGGATTGAGACTAGATAATTTTACCAATCATCCTCGATTTCTGGAGACTGTCTCCCTAGTAAGAACTGTGTCCCAAAATGATTTTGTCCCCGATTTGTTAAATAAATTAATACAATGTGAAAACTACATTTAAAAAGTTTTCATCAAGTTATTTGCTAACAAATATAACTGTAGAATCAATTTGTCTTCTACAAGTATTTCTCACTCTTTCCTTCTTTTGTTCGTAACTTGAAGCTTAGCTACTACTTTTATCTTTATGTACCATAATCCTGTCATTTTTACTACATACTTTGCTACATTTCTTAGACCTAATTTATTGACAATGTCCAATGTCACTTATATAAGAAATATGACTCTAAGGTGTGTTAGATACCAAATGGTAATCATTGTAGAATTTTGGTAGGAACTAAGTTTTAAAACGCACAAATATTTATTTGCAATCAACATTGATAACATTTTACAATATTATTAGGGTTATTTTATAAGCATTGTTACCAAAAGTGACAGTTACAAATCACACGACTTTACTATGAAAAGATAAAAAGTGATCTAGTAACTAATCAGTTCAATTTTAACAGGAAGGGCTTTAGCTGACAGATAGAAAAATTACTATGTTTAATTTCTGTATATGTATTTGAAAAAAATACATATACAAAATGCCTCAAAAAAGTGGAAAGAGTTTTTCCTTAGCTCTACTTTCACGTCAGACCATTCCCTTCAGCTCTTAATTTTGACAGATTTTATCAATACCCATAAAATAGCACTAAGAAAATAATTGTTAGCATTGTTGACCACAAAAATATATTTGTATTTTCTAAAAGGCTCTTTATATGAAAGTTTGAATCTATAATCTCTGGCTTCTGTCAGGAATCTTATAGTGACTTCCCAGAAAATTTCGAGAAATGGTCGCTTTACTATAAAACTGGTGAATACCTTCTCAGTGGTTAAGTGGTTGCTTAGAGTGGCTGAACACAAGTATAGCATACCTTGGTTCGATTCCGGGTGGTACTGAAGGAAGTATTTAATATTTATAAACTAGTGTGTCCTGCTATCCAATTAGTAACTATCAAGAGTTTGGTGCGTGATATTAGGCACTATCCTATATTAAGTAAGTTTGTAAGTCTTGTGCTAATATATGTGAGTTTAGAAAGTACACTTTAAATGCTCCACTAATAAAAAGGGGAAAATACAACTTATCTAAGGTGTATAACAACATAATTGATCTCGAATTCAAACCAAGTTCTTCAAGTTGAGATTTTTCAGGCAGGCAACGATTGGTTTGTACTCTCTGTATTCAGGAAGTCCTAGTTTCTAATTAAATATCTGTGCTAAGTAGCCTATGTAACTCAATTTGGACCGCCACACTGCTGAAATTTATGTTTGTTTAATCGTTTCGCCCAATTTGTGCTCATGCGTGTTCGAACATGAATCTTTGTGCTATACACCTAGGCCTTTTTGAGAACATTAAATGTGGCGATCTAACTTTAACTCATTCTAGTCTGTCACATATTGAAAAACATAACGTAACAAAATTACACCTACATCATTTGATTGTGCTACGTTTGTGCTCTTAAGTGCCCATAAATGAACAGCTGTGAAAAAAAATGTGTCGGGCCAGCTTAAACTCAACATTTCCTACTTGTTACGAAATAGGGACCACTCAAACACGTCCATAACTTTAATATGTTCTATAAAAGTACATACTCAGCACACATAGGAGCATAAAAGAAGTTCAATCAAATGACACAAACATAATTTGCCAACTTGAACCCGAGTTGTGTACATGTTACGGAACAAGAAGAGCTCAAGTTGGCCCGCCACATTCAAATCTCTAGTATACCTAATTTTAGAGCACATATGGGCACAAATGGGGCACACACAATTGAACAAAGAAACCCTTTTCAGCAATGTGGTGGAATAACCCGAGCTACATGTGCATAGTGCTTGTAAATTAAACAAACTCACACTAATAGTTAAAAAATAAACCTTTGTGTCAAGTGTAGCAAAAGGTTTCCTAGAGTCGTTTAATTGTAATTTAATGGAATTTACTCGTTTCCGATGGCATTGGCACCCAAAACAATATATGGGTGACCAAGGGAAAGCTGTGATGTCACGACACTTCCGCCGGGACACTCACCACTCCGCGGCAGTAATAGCATAAGTACACATCTGGTTTTTAGCACTACGTCTTACTACCCGTTAGGGCTATACGCTTATGTACTAATTACGCTAATAATTTCAGGGATTATAAATTTTATAGTTTAGAGGAAGTGTACCCGCGTTTGCATGGAGGTAGAGTGGAAAACATTTAGGGGAAAACCACCCTCAGTACATCCGACCGAGATTAGATCCTTGATATCTCCATCCGTATAGTCGACTGCTAGAGTAATGCCTTAGACCAAACCGAGGTGGGTAAGTCGACAACTAACGTGTTAAAATTATAGTTAGTACGATTATCACTGGAGCACCAGCACATGATCTAAATGTCAGACTAATTTGGTCTGGTTTGTCAGGGATGAAGACGTCGGGGATAAAATCCCAGTCTTGTGAAGTCGAGGTGTTTTATTATAAAACTGATTTGCCCTATCCCTTAGGGAAAATGTTTATGAATTTCCTATAAATGTTACCACCTTCCTCATCCCAACTCCAATAGGGTAATTAAATGCGTATAGCCCGGATATGTAGTAGTGTGCGAAGTAAAAAATAAACCTTCTGGGGCTATTGACGACTTACGCTCGAGGGAAAGGACGCATCAGTGTGGGAGAGGATATATCCATCGAGGAAAGTCGCCCTCCATGTCGTCCCGTCATTGACGTGGGAGGTCTGAGTTTAAATCCAGTTAGTGTGAACTAGGGTAATGGTTTTTATCCATCTTCTCCCCTAGTTAATATCGACAAACTTCCACAAAGATATCTCCCACACCTATCGCATCAGATTAAAATAAATACTAACTTCTCAAGTCTCTCCGCTAAGATACTCCCCCGGATTGTACGGATATTTTCCCCGTGCTACGCTTGTATATACTAACATTCTGGTAGAAATGAACGTTTAGAAATTACGAACATAATCTTTTGTTCCCAACCTTGATAACATTTGACTATATGATTAGTATTTCTATAGGTATTGGTAATATCTACCAAACTGCATATAGCATAACTTACCTACCTAAATATATGTAAACTGTTTTAATAACGTCTATAACTGTCACAAAGGTTCCTTTTTTATTTAAATCAGACTATATCGATCCGGATTATCCACGTATTTACACTAATGTAGTTGGGATAAAGAATACAGAAGAAATTTACCCTCATTCACGTGCAGGGAAAGTGGGAAACTTTTTTTTAATCCACCCTTACTACCCCTGTCCGGGATTCAAACACCAAGTCCCTAGTCACCAGCAAACCAAACTATCGTGACAGTGACACCTTGACCGTGCTAGATTCCCTTCTAGACCTGATAGTATACTGTTAAATGAAATCGTTAATAGATCTTGTGTTAAAGGTAGGCCTAAGTAATATAGAAAGACTGACGCTTAAGATCTCTCAACCAACGCACGGCCATGAATATCTCGGAGATACGTCCCTTCTGTTTCGCGCCGCACAAATGTGCCCGTCGCGATCCACTGTTTCCGACGGGCCTCCATTGTTCTCCAGCCGGCAATCACACAGGGCGGCGGAGATTGCGTGGGCTGTTTTTACTGGCCTGAATAGTTTGAAAACAAACGTTAACCAGCTCCGCCGGAAGTCGAATGTTGGACCTTAGGATATGCGGTCTGGCGAGCGGGCTTGCTCGTTTTTATTCTAGTAATTTTCAACCTTTATTCACTCCACGGCACACTGAACAAGGCGCTAAAATTAACAAGGCACACCTTCATTTTAGGATTGTGTTTAAAAGGGAAATAACTAACATTCTAATAATTGTGGTGGTATTTTTTAAAATAATGATTTTATTCTAGTAATTTTCAACCTTTATTCACTCCACGGCACACTGAACAATGCGCTAAAATTAACAAGGCACACCTTCATTTTAAGATTGTGTTTAAAAGGGAAATAACTAACATTCTAATAATTGTGGTGGTGTTTTTTAAAATAATGTTGATCATGGATTGAGATTTTTTTTTAGATCTTCTCCCCTAACTGCACAGCACACCTTCTGGCCCTTCGCGGCACACCTAATTTAATACGCTGCTTCTATGTGATTGCAACCCTTCAGGGGCCGAACGGTCTACGGCGTCACTCTTGCAATAGGGTACACGCACAGTGAACGCTGGTCACCTGCTTGCTGGTAGCCAGCACTGATGGTGCTGGTTAACGAACGTGCGCATACTATGAGCTGGAAGCTTGTCAGTTGAAGTGTAGGTTTCATACAAAGATGAGCTCCAGTGAGGATAAATTATTTTTTTATGGATAGTGCTGTTCCCAAAGTTTTGGATATTAATTATTATTATTATTATTATTATTAGCACCACGTCTTACTAACCGTTCGGGTTATACTCACTACGCTAACGTGTAATGGTAGGGTGATTGTGAGATGAAATGGAGGACCTAAAGTTTAACGTGGGATCCGAACCACGGTGGAGGCCTGGAATTCCCCAGATTCACAAGCTGTGATTAATACACGTCTTGTCAGAGGTGAAGGAAGGGTTTGGCAATCAGATAGATTTGTGCCGGGACCGAGGATTGAACCTACGACCCCCAGCACAGAAGTATGAAACCTTACCCCAAGACCACCAAGTCACCTTTTGGATATTAAAAAAAAGTGGGTTTTCACGACATGAATAAAGGAAGAAAAATGTACGTGACGTACCACGATCCTTTTACAAAACTTAAATACGACATTAATAGGTTTTTTAAATAATTAAGAATAACGAAATTAATAAGTCATTGTCAATTACTTCACTTTCACCATATTAAATTCAAACACTTAAATTTTGTTTATGAAATACCATATTTAAAAACAAAGAACTTAATAAAAATCTCAATCATTTACGCTCAACACAGAATATGACACACGTCAAAAAGCCAGCCAGCAATTCCTGCGTGCAGGAATATCCAAAACATTCCTGCTAGCGTATGAGCGCGAACTACCCGCTCGCAGACACAAGCTCAAATCTTTATTATGTGACGTGTAACTTAATACAGCATATTCCTGCTTGTCGACGCTTGCAACCAGCAAGCATACAACCAGCGTTCACTGTGAGCGTACCCATAGACTAGACTATCGATGATGGTGAGATCAGGATTCATGTCTTGGTCGTTTGTAAAGAGTATTTTTTTCTTAAATGGTTTTCTACTCCCTTTACATGCATATGTGGGTACATTTAATATAAATTAAACCTTACTCATCCCTAACACACAAGCGTAATTATTACAAACCAGATTTTTTTTTTGCGGGGATGGTTTATAAATACTTGACCCCCCCCCCTTTTTCTTACAGAATATTAAGGTAAACATTTTATACCTCTTGATTCCCAAGAAATCCAGCCTGTAATTCTAGAATATTTTCTTCTTATTCATCCCATAGTTTATAGTTAATTTAATGTAGATAATATTTTTATAACATGAAATCTAAAAAAGAAAGTATAATAATCTATGAGGGCAAGGGTTTTGGATAAACGGTTTAACAATTTAATTATGATTATCGCGACCACTGTCCAGTAACACTGACCAAGATTGTTTGGAATAATCCTTTGTTTCAAAATTCGCATTTATTAATTTTTTTTAAATCATAACACGATATTTACGATTTAGACAGAATAAAATACGAGTATAAAATAGGTTGTCCCCACCATTTTAATGTTTATGTAGGTACATTTAAAAATAGTTTCTGATTGTTTTAATTATTCAGAGAGCAAAACTGGCTAGACTAACACAAATATTAATTAATGAAAATAATATGAAGTATTAGTGAGTGTGGAGAGAACTTACGAAGTGGGTAAGCCTTAGAGAACAACAAAACCTTTCAAGTTGAAACTATTTAAGAACATGTCGTAAATGAGTTGGCAAAGAAAGAAGAATAGAGCGGAATAGGAAAAGTATAAAAGGTGGTGGGTGAGGGGGGCAGTTGAGCTATCCACTCCCCAAATGGTTACAATTGGCGAAAATATAAATAGTGACAGTTTTCTAACAGCTTGAGATAAGCGCGTGTTATAAATACTGTTTTGTGAGTTTAGCGGAGACTAGTATTGGTTAAGTTAGTTATCGTGAAGGTTAAACTGGTTAACTGAACTTAATCCTGGATGCTAACTTTTTTTAATTAGCACTATGAATCCCATTAAACGAAAAAAAAGGTCTACTCTATTTTGTAGTAGGAAGAGCCCTTTATAAAATACAAACCTATTTGTTTGTGGTAGTACTTGATCATATTTAACTGTATTATTAGTGTTGATTTATAGGAATTAATAATATATCAAATGTGAATGCTGCAGATCACATTATTTGACGTATGAATACATATGTAAAAACTGTTGTAAGCTAACTTAAGTTTAAGTTTTAAGTTTAACTGCCAAAAAAGTGTCTTCCTATGTGAATATGACTGTAGGCACGGTCATTGGAATAGCTGGGCACATACTGTCGCCCCCCCCCCCACCTCCCTACCATCGGTCCCCCTTTTCAATACCTGTTTTTCTCATAGATAATATAATAGTTAGTCTTCATTACATTAGATCAGGTTGGAAATGGCTTTATTTGAAAAGTGTACAATTTTGGACTATATGAGTAAGGGTAATTAACCCTTTTATCCAAAGACAAATGATTAAATCTCTAATTTTTACTATAGAAAGAAGAAATAATCTCTAGAATTATCCAAGTTGGTATTTATGTAAAGGAGGTGGAGAATGAAGGTGTACCTTGTATAACCAAAAAAGGGGTTTTTGAGGGCCTGGTCCTTTTTCTCCCAAGCCTAAGGAATTCCAGAGGTCCTTCCGCTGGCAAACGTTTGGCGATTGGATGCCAATATTGTAGAGGTCTTCGCCTGGAATCTTTATGGATAATATACTTCTCTAGAATTTATTTGGAGTGGTATTACCTCCTAGAAAAGGAGGGGGCGGGGGGAGATTCATTCCAGTGGAAAAAACTATTTTAATAGGCCAGGGCCCCTCACCATTTATACCTTTGCCACCACTTAATGCCATTATTTAAGAAGTGTTCAATATGCATTTTATAAATTTGAGGGAGAAGGGACTATATAAGTTTCTAAATGTTAAACAAATTGATAGCACTTAAAGTATTTAATCCCTGCCATTAAACCCCATATAACTCCTTGAGTCATTTAATATTTGAAATGTTTTTTTGCCTGTGGCAGTTGAGATGCTGTTCCCCCCCCCCCTGCCCCCGAACCCAACTCCCTCCCCCCATCCCTTCAAATTTGGGCCTGGCTACGGCCTTGGGTAGGATAAAAATTAAAATTAAAGAAAAAAAATTGTTCCAGTCATCGGTTTTGTGAACGAACTATTTAGCGAGCATTTTACACCATTAAGTTTTGATAAATTACGTACACTGGTTTTCCACATGACCGATAGATGCACCATCTATATATAGTTATTATTATTAGCACCGCGTCTTACTACCCGTTCGGGTTGTACGCACTTACGCTAATGTGTAATGGTAGGGTGATTGTGAGATGAAATGGAGGACCTACAATTTAACGTGGAATCCGAACCACGGTGGAGGCCTGGAATTCCCCACATTCACAAGATGTCTTGTCAGAGGTGAAGGAAGGGTTTGGTAATCAGATAAATCTGTGCTGGGACCGAGGATTGAACCCCGGCTATATATAGTTAATTCACGCTCGGTGTTCATGTTAGACAATAACATTTTCATGATCTGTGTATAGTGTAGCCTGTACTATGAGGCCCAAAAACACATAAAAAGGTTTTAAAGAATAAAGATTGCTTCAAAGTTTCCGAAACACAAAACGTTTTAACGTTTTCCCGTCTAGATTGAAATAGGTACCTACACATTTTAAAACAATGAATATTGTTGTTAATTTAAAAAAATATATGTATTGTGTAGTTGAGATTTAATTTACTTTAATTATTATTTTTGCTATAAATATTTTATGGCTGTATTACATTTGGTAGTATTTCCTGATAATTTATATTAAATTTTCCCTAGCTCGAGCTGTTTTATTGTAAGTCTATAGGGAAATGTATGTGAGGTGCTGTAAGCCCTATTACCATATTTTCTTAGCAGTCAATCTAAATTCAAGATATTGGAAGGACTTATTGAAGCTAGGGAAAATACCTTTTATAACTTAATTTTGTACGTGTTTTTTTACTTTCTCTTACGAAGAGAAAATATTTAAAGCTTAACATTTTTTAACCATGAAATCATTATGAATTCTTAAAATTATTTTGCCCCATATTGTTCTTTCCTTGTGTCTACAGCCAACATGGTTTAATGGATTTTGTACAAACTTAGTATTTAGGCGCTACTTTGTAATACGTCAGGAAATATTATTTTTATTTTGAGTATAGCTCTAATATTGTTACAATCAACTGGTTTTTGAATATTTCGCAAACGCAAATAACTTTTTTAAATTACTAACAATTTAGTTAAAAATTTATATCTTAGGAGTATTTCATATGATTTTCAAAAAATATATTTTCTTTTTTTGAAGAAAACCTATTAAATAGCAGTAAGGGACTTTTCGTAATAACTAATTTTTGAAAATTTTGTTCCTAGCTATAACTGAATAGGGAATAAAAAATAAGCGTATAAATTTAATAGGTAGTAAAACGCTGTGCTGAAACACACATACACACAATTGTATTGCAGTGATTTTTATCTATATTCTTTCAAATCCTAGAGTTTCAAATTTATTTATTTGATTTTTATCCATCCCGACATCTAGAGGGTAATTCGAGACCTAAATCGACTTACATATTTCTTTCTACATAATCTATTATACAATGTCCTATATTTAAACTATAATTAAAATATGCACCTAATATAACTATCCTTATAACCCTACTATATAGTTTTCATCCTATTAGTTGGTCCACCCTGGGTATTTTACGCCCCCAGTACTCTCCACCGCTGGCTGTTCCGCCGACCTCTGGATCTAATATTCCCCAAAGTCGGCAAACGCTCCAGCGGTGGTGAGCATCGCCCTATCCACCACCTGGGGAGGCGCCCTATCGGAGATTTTTCTCCGCCTACTTACAGCTTTAACCGCCACCTGTATGAACCTAAAACTAATATAACCTAAATATAAAGAAAAAAAAGTCTAAAAACTAACTTAACCTAATTTACAAATTATTTTCCTCTCGGCGGCTGCAGTGTCTTCTGATTTTATTCCCATTCGCATCTTCTGAATTGAAAGTAGCCGTCTGAACAACCGGTTGATGAACCAGATGCCTGAAAGCTCCAGCCCAGCAACAACACTTGTTCCCAAATTGGCCGGACTATATGAGTGAGGGATTGGTTCTTCCGTCTTAGATGACATCACTCCAATAATAGACTTCCCAGCTTGTATTCCGGCGCTCCCCGGTTCTTCAGCAGCTCACGCTACTGGAATCCAAAGGGCACATTCCCTCAGCTGAGCTCCATATAAATAGGAGTTCCTCCCATCCCACTATACCCTGACAGCCAGCAACGTCTTAGCCTTGTAAGTCTAATTGTGTATGAACCAGATTTGGTTCATGTCATCTACGTCCGATGCCGAAGTCCCAACTTCAAGTAGCGTCACTCTGATTATCAGTCCTGTCCATTTGTCTGTCGTTTGCCTCGTTGTTCCATCTGTGTCGTCTCCTATTTTTCATGTCTGATACATCTGTTCCGTTTTCTTTTCGAAACGTTGTCCGCAATTGCGTCTTGGAGACGCCACTGATCCGCGTCGCACAATATGTTGTAAATAGCATCAGCTTGCAACGGGACTTGCATCATCTTCATTTCCACAGCCTAAAATATGCACTCTAGCACCAAGTGCTGCGGCGTTGCCTCCCTTCCGCAATCACACATTCCTGTGTCCGTTGGCTGCCTTTCAAAGAGACCAGTCCTGTATATTACGTGGCCGGTAATAAAATGAACCAATCCTGAAGAGGGCTGCAGAGAATCAATTTTAAGCCGTTCTACAACACTTGGGAATAGCTGGTAAGTCCTTCTACTAGTTAAGATGTTTTCCAAATCCATATGCCACTCATCTATCAATACATTTTTCACCTGCAATCCATTCATCACACCCTCCCGGACTAGCTCCACCACCTTTCCCAGATCTCCTCTCCTCAACCAATACATGTCCACTCTCTTCCTAATTTCTAAGTCGAGTGGTCAGATACCACAACGTATCCGTTGCTACAGTTTTGTAAGCACCAGATCCTCAGAAGTACACTCCTCTGAAGGCTCCTGATCTTCCTCAGCTGTTGAGCCCATGCGCTGGCCCCGTAACCCACTATGGAGACTGGCAACGTCTGGTGGTATAACCTTATCAGCAACACAGACAGCCGAAACCTTGACTGTCCTATACTTATGATTTTGTTCATAACCCTCAAAAACTATTCCGCTTATGTTCTCCACGTGTGTCATGAAGCCACGCTTATCGTCTAACATAACGCCAAGATACCTGGTACATCTACTACGTCTACTAGTCTGTCTATTAATCTTTATCATCGTGTCTCTCTTGAATGGCCCCCCTAAACATCACGTACGTTGTCTTTGTGGGTGCTAAACTTGGATTAACTTTCCTAAACCATTAGTCCAAACCAGTGAGTAGGGTATTGCTCTTGGCCTCTGGCTCCCGTCTTGATTTAGCTTCAACCACTATAAGTAAATCATCCGCAAAGGCAACTACTCCCGTTTTATCAGGGAGGGCCTCATTTTCCATTAATCCAGGTTAGAGTCCTATATCCCAAAAAAATTGGTGTACAGACCAATCCCTGGGGCCAACCTTCCGTAAACCTTTTGCATATTAATATTACTGGACATCTCAGGTTAACATCCATAAGACTCCTGTAGAGATTCCCCGGGCAGTTAATTTCCCTTAGCCGCTTGAAAAACGCAGGCCACCATAAGTTGTCAAAAGCTTCCGATATGTTCACGAATATCCCTACTACGTACTTTCCATTAGCCCTATCTACAAGATTCCTAGCTTTACAGATAGCGTCCTCCGTGGATCTACCTCTCCTAAAGCCGTACTGCTGTTGATGCATACCCACAACTTCTCGATACTTTTGCAGTCCACTACACAGGATCTTCTCTTGTATATTCCATATATACATTCAAGAAACAAATCGGTTTATATGACTTAAGGAGCTGTGGATCCTTATCCTCGCCTTTAATAAAAATCACCACCTCACTCTGCTTCCGTATGTTTGGTACACGACCATGGTCCATGCACTCGTTCATCAAACGCGCTAGGAAGGACACTATCTGATCACTGATTTTCTAAAGGATCTCAACCTCGATCCCTTAAAGTCCAGGAGCCTTCTTACTTTTAATTTAAGCTATTACCTTAATAATATCAACCTGGGTCACTGGATCAGTCGCTTCTCTATTATCATATTCCTTAATCATGTTCTATATAGCCATTATATGGTCCACATCATCATCATCATCGCCTGGGTCCGCATTGCCATCCGGAAGCAAGGTATTCAGCAGTAACCTTGCAAACTCTTCCCAGCACAACGTCATGTCTCCACCCTGCTTCCTCAATGTCGAGATCATAGCTGGGGGCCTTATATTCCCTGTCGCTATTTTAAAGGTAATGCCCCATGTGTTGTTCCTAAGCTCTTCTTGGACATATTGCTCCCAGATATATCTCTTCATCGACACCAGGACGGATTCATACTCGTCTTTCTTTCCTCTCTAAATATTGAGGAGTAAGGCACGACCCACAAGATTATTGCATCTCTGATACCTCCTGCGTGCCACTCTCGTATTCCTTCCAAACCTACTCAACCGCTTGTTTCATGGTTTATTTCCGTTATTCAGGGTCTCTTTAAATAGCGGGATGGCTGTCCTCATTGCTCTTTGAATGTATCTGGTAAACTCCCTCGTGCTGGCATTCAAGTAACCCCTTTTTTCGAATTCATATGTTAGCACCACCAGCCCTCTTAGCCTATCCCAATCACCCTTCCTGATGTTATACCTCAGTCTTTTCCCCACTTCAACCTGTACAGTGTCACTTGCCTCGATCCAGAAAGTGATCAGATTATGGTAACTAATTGTTAACCCGTCCAATACCCTACAGTTCCTAATATCCACAGCCGCCTCCCGATAGCAGATTGTGACGTCTATGTTGGAGCTCGCTCCAGCTCTTCCCACATATATAGGCAGATTCCCTAACTGGTTCATTAGTTCCAGCTGCCTCGCCACTATTACCTCCTTTAGTACCCCCCCGCCCCCTTTCTTAATCGGTGCTTTTCAAAACTTCACTAAACCATAAAGGTGACCTGGTGTTTGTATCAGCTAAGTATATAACTGGAGTTCTTCTATATACGTCGCCAATAATTTGTATCTGAGCTAGGTAATGCTCTATATTCTCTCTGAACTTGACGTTCATATTGAAAAGGATGAATTTGCCCATTCTCGATCTTACTTCGACATACATGAACTTTTCATTGCAGAACTGATCAATTCTCGTGACCGTAATGTGACTATTAAAATTTAACACCGCACTCGTCAGTGATTCCCCAGTCACCATACATTTTCGTAGTTGCAGGCATTTGCAAGATTCTACCACTCGTCGTGCTGTACGGTTCCTGCAGGCAGACAATGTCTAGAAGTAATTCCTCCTTCACTTTCCTGATCTCGTCCATAATGGTCCTGCTCCTCAGAGCATTTACCTGCAAATTTTTTATTTCAAAATCTCTATCAGCCATTACGGATTGTATGTAAACACACATTATTTGGGCCAAACTTCCTTTGAATCAAATAATATGCGACCGTTAGCCTTCACAAAGTGCTGGAAGAGTTTCTTAACATCGATCTTCTCTTTCCTCCTTCCTTTCGAATACATTATTTATCCTACTAAGAAGTGGCTTCGCCTCAGTCGGCAGGTTCATTGATCTAAGCTGAATCCTGTCCAAGGCCATAGGGGTGGCAAAAGCAACAGACGCGCCCTTGTCATGACCCGTCTTAATCATATGCCTCATGGCCAGATGGAAGGTTTGTTGCTCCTCCAGTATCGATAGCTAGAGGGTCTCCTTGAAGTTCGCATATATCTGATCTGGGTCAACTAGATATTTCGGGTCACTTGGGTGGGCTCTTTTCCTCTACTGGTGCCTTTCCCTCATCCCCATTTGCTGCCTTCTCTTTCAGAAGAGACGTTTCTGGTAGCATTGTCGTGTGCTGCTCACCTTACATCCCTTCTTCAGTTTCCTTATGCTCCTCTATAACTAACTATACCATGTACTAAGATCGGACCCTTTTTCCAAAATTTCTGTCTTTGGGCGTTCCAGATCTTACGCTTCGCCTTAAGTTCTTCCACAGTCGAAGTTACATCTTCAACTGCTACTTAATCCTTTTTCGGCTACATCATCTTCAGATTGAGATTGAGGTTTCACCACAAGCACCCTGGGAAACTTACCTTTTTTGTGCTTGGCAGCTCTCCTCATATTTCTCCAAATCCTTGAGGGTGAATTTTTCTTCTTAGTATTGGACTTACCTTTACTTCCATCGCATTATCTGTCCGTATTCATCCGGGTGAGTTGTTCCAGTATACACTGTAGTACTATTGTCAATATTCGTAAGTCGTCACACATCATAGTCCGTGCTTTAGATTTGTCTGTCCAGAAGCAATTGGTATGTGGGACATCCCCTGGTATTCGGGTGTTTGCACTTTTCTTTCCTTCTACTAGAGCAAGGGATGCACTTCTTCAATTTTTTCTTACAGTCTCTCACCTTGCGGCCTTCCTTGCCACAGTGCCCACACACTGATTCCTTCTTTGGACAGAACTTAACCAGGTGTCCTAAGTCCCTGCATCTATTAAAACTTGTCACCACAAAGAAGTCCTTTACCGAGAAGCTACTGAATCGGAGGTATAAGCGGCCCCCAACCAACAAACTTTAAATTCTTGGTTAGACCTCAGCGACGTGGTTGGTGACACGCCTCTCCTTCCTCCCCGTCTGACATCTTGGTTCAAACTCCTCTTCGCACTCCTTCATCGTAATCTTCCCTTCTATATTTTGTCTGTATATCGTCTATTTTAGTTCTTCCACCGTCATGTCCATGAGTACGTCAAAGATCGTCACTGGTAGTCGTATTTTCCTTGGGTTCTCACACTTGAGCACCTCAAGCGCCAGGATACCCTGTCTTACCTGGTTTGTGTCCTCTGTATCTTCCGTCTCCACGACCACGACCTTACCGGTTGGCCTGATGGAACAGATCTTGATTCTGTCCTTAGCTGGATTTAACTTTGATATTACCTTTTATTGAATTTCCTTTGTATCTTCCTCTTTGCTAGAAGAAATGAATACTTTGCTGGTCTTATTCTCCAACTCTCATCCGCTGGGCTGGAGCTATACTGGACTCTGATCCACAAGACGGCCCTGCTGCCGATATCTGTGCAAAGGTAGGTTTCCTTGTTGTCACTTCCTCTTGTATCTTCTTTCCTTCTTCTCCAAGTCGCACGTTCTCCCTGTCAAGTTACTGGATTTGTCTCTCTTGATTCTCTATTATCATTAGCAGGTGGTCATATTTGAACTTGAGCTTGCTCATGACACCTGCGGTGACCTTCTTGCCATGAAACAGGTTGTCGATTAAGTTGTGCATCGCAGTCATCCTCTGGATTGCATTTTTCTTTCCCACTACGCTCTCGTTCAATTCCTCCGCTTCGGACCCGGAATCCACCCCCTTCAAGACATCCTCTGGCTTTTTCTTCCTGTCTCCTTTAGTCATCCTGAGTAGGATGTTTTCCAGTTCCTAACAAGCAGTCAATGCCACATGCTGTGACCGACAGCCTGTGAACGGACTCTTGCAGTTCTTACCAACAGTTTGAAAGGCATTTAACAAATGCTGGTACACTTATGTCTTAATTTGCACCTTTCTGTCTTCAAGATTTTTTTTTGCCAACAACAATTTTTTTTTCCAGACCCGATTTCCTAATAACTGCAGTCAGTTGGCGACGTATAGGTACACAATTTATTCTTGTCGGCTATTAACGTTAAACGTTTGCTATTATCAACCGTTTAAATAACTATTTATTAGGTGGCCTGGTGGTCTAAGGGTAAGGTGTCGGACTTCTGTGCTGGGGTTCGGGGTTCAATCCTCGGTCCCGGCTCAGATTTATTTTATTGCCAAACCCTTCCTTCACCTCTGGCAAGACGTGTATTAATCACAGCTTGTGAATGTGTGGAAGGCCAGGCCTCCACCGTGGTTCGGATCCCGCGTTAAACTGTAGGTCCTCCATTTCATCTCACAATCACCCTACCGTTACACATTAGCGTAGTGAGTATAACCCGAACGGGTAGTAAGACGTGGTGCTAATAATAATAAACTATTCATTAATAGCTTTTGGTATCTCCGTCCTTGTCTTACCACATGGAGGTAATGAGAATTTCTACTCGACCTCGACTTCCAGTGCTCTTGTGAACAATTTCTTGAATAACTTTTTAAATAAGAATGTTAGAAAGATGAAACTTTTACTAGATTTTGACAAAAAATAAACTCTAGAAGATGCAACTAGTCAATTTTGTTATAAGTTTCTTGGAACAGTTTTTATTTACAATTTTGTGAATAATTCACCAAGGTTTCAAATTTCACTTCCGCGGACACTTCCACACAATTATCGACACTCACCTAACCGATCACGTAACTTTTCCAAATTTTTCAAAACTTTCTTTCAGTTTTCCGGGCACTTTTCGCGGAGCGCATCTAACATGCGTCCACTTAATGGCACGAAACTTTTTTTTTTCAACTATGAGCTTAAAATGTCCAACCTTTACCGTATCCAACCAAACATCAACATCTGTTAAAAAGCCCCTCCAAGTTTTTTTTTTAAATTGTAAGTGGTTCTTCCAGTCATTGCCTTCCCTTCCCCCTTTTTGGGTTTACTCGATCTAGCTTAACCTGGAAATAACGTCATTTTTGCCCCCTCTCCCCCAAACCTTCTTGCCGTAATCCCTACCCACGTGTTTTGTACTCAATCCAACCGGGACAACATAATTTTGTTGCACCTTCCTGGATAGAAAAGGTACCGCCACCCCTGTATAAGAGTAAAATAAAACACAGCTGTAATTTTATTCACTATATATTTGTTTATAATTGCGTAGTTGTTTTTTGTTCGGGTTGGGCTGGGTTTTTTAAAATACAAAACACTTTGTGGATGTTAAGACTTTTTGATGTAATTTCTTTTGTATTTAAAAAATATCTAACATAAATTTAATATCAGCAACATAATGTCCGTTTTAACTACTTTTTAATTAAAAATATAGTACTTTGTTCTATTTTTTGTTTTGTTAGAGGTTTCTATGAAATAAGAATTTTTAATTAGTGTTATTTGGGGCGGTATATATCGCGAGTGCATTTGTTGAACCCTTTACATTTTTAATGGTTTTAGGCGGCTATCACTATTTTTTGTTTGTAGTGCGAATACATAAAAAATACTTTCTCTAAAGATGTATATGTATCGCTCCATTATCAGAAATTCAACTGGTATATTAAATTAAAACATTAAATTTCTTTTTGGTGATACTACCCATTGTCAGCGGCTCTTAACTCTAGATGACGGAACCTATCGGTATTTGACGATTCTTATTCAAACATCATTAAATGACCACAAGTCCTCAGGCCTCCCAACTATAACATATAATAATAATATGCACATCAAGAGGCACAAATGAGCCAATACTCAGAAATGTTAACCTGTTGTAGAACATCAGCAGGATGATCAGGGAAAATCTATTCACTATGCAATAATCAATTTTTAGGTATTTTTTTGACTAAGCATAATAATACTCAGTTCAAAATTTCCTTCCTGTGGTGTACCTAACTAAATATAAATGTTTTGCTACACAGGTAAATGTTTACTTACTAAAGATACAATAAAATGAACAATAAAATATGGGTAGCTATCAAGAAAATTATATATAAATTTATATACTCAAATATAGAACAACATTCATGTACTGTCGAAGATGTATTAGTATATTTTTATTAAATTTAATATCTAAGTTGGGGATGTAGGGAACGTGAGAACAGGCAAGTGTTTTTGAAGTTTTCATAGCTAAACTTCTTTGGCCAAAATAAATAAAATATTGCTTCAGTACAAACACATAATTTAATGTTTTCCACATGGAGATATCAATAGTTATTGAGTATCTATGAGCATGGTCATGTTATCTAATAAACCTTTTAAACAGAGAGAAAAGGTTACCTTTATATTCCAGGGCACCCTTGATAGATATTCAACAACTGTTCATCTCACCATGCGAAGAAAATTAAACTCTGTTTGTACTGAAACAATATTTAATTTATTTGACCAAAAACGTGTTTAAATATAAAAACTGCAAAAACACTGGGCCTTTCTCGCTTACCCTATATCCTCACATGTATATTATTGTATAAAATGTGATAAAAACATGTGACTCGTATCTCATGTTGATTTTTACTGGAAAAAGCTTGACACCACCATTTTAAAAATGCCATGACGTGAGCTATAAGAATATACAATAAAAAAAAGAGATATTATTTAAAAGAAAATTAAAATGACATTAATGCGACTTTAGCAAGGCTCCCAAGGTCATGCAAACCTCATCACATTACTTCCTCTTCAAAAGCAAACAACTTTTGTTTCGACTTATTTTTCAATAATCTATTGTATTCGAAATATTTAGATGAAACGTTTTTAAATTAACGCATGGTATATTCTACATTATATATATATACTTTTATATATATTCGATATGTCTACCAACATCGGTGGGAGGTGAACCAACGTGTCAATTTCGTTTGATTAATTATATATATATATACTTTTATATATATTCGATATGTCTACCAACATCGGTGGGACGTGAACCAACGTGTCAATTTCGTTTGATTTGGTTTGTCGACAACGGTGAGGTCGTGATTCGAGTCTCAGCTGGGTTTACTTGAGGGCGAGTTTTACTAAATAGCTTTCAAATCTCTCTCCACTAAAATGCGGGTATATTTTCTATATATTTTACCTTTATCATCCCTACTCCATCATTGTAAACATACGGATAGCCGTTATAGTAGTAAAACGTGGTACACACACACATTTGTTTTTTCCGTGAAATGGGAAGGGACATTATTTATGCTTGGCCTTCCGTGGCACGTGGTCCCTGGGTTTGCCGACCTCAGTTCTCGACCTTAACTATGCCATCACTGCCTATTGCCTGGAAGGACACATGTCTAGATTCGAATGGGCCGCTCATAAATATTAACCGGTAAATCAACTCGGTCTATAGTCTCGTCATTTCCTGGCCTCGCTCTCCTGGTTCGATATCTACGGCGCTATAACAGTTGGCATCTGCATTTAGTCGTCCTGAACACAGGATGTTCTCTTATAAAGAACAAATAATAATAATAATAGATGGAAACAATTTTTCCCTGTCTTAAAATGTACACTTTCACGTCTAACTACCAACTAATAACACCCGCACTGCTGGTTACATAGTATATGGCGTCACAATAACAATATATTAGATTCACAGCTGATAAGGAGGTTGGGGTTAGAATCTCTTGGATGGTTTGCCATATGTAATGCATCATTAAAAAAAATCTACACTATTGCAGCTGCCCTTAATATAAAACACATCCTCCTCTTCCTTACCCCTTGGATTATAGCCTTTAGTAGTTTTGGTGTTAAATGGCATGGTAGAGAAAGAAAAATAACTTCAGTGATTTAAGTAGCAAATAGTATGTGATAGCGTGTACAAAGGATTCTCTTTAATATATTCTAATTTTTTTGGTGAGGGGGATGCCGGAGTTTCTCTTTCGGCTAGTTATAGAGATATTTTTTTTCAAATTAGTTTCCCAGATTTCCTTTACACAAATAAAGGTACATTTCCTTTTGATTCTACCTTATCACCCCTACTGCGTTAGTGTGAATACGTGGATAAACTGGACGGGTAGTAAGACGTGAATCATGGATTGAACACGATCTCCTCCCCCTCAACGAGGTTAGCTTGCATTTAATGTTTTATTTTACATATGCAACACAGCTTTCTGACAAATATTGCTGGTTGCTTGGATAAAAAAGGCGCATATTACCGTCTGCTTTTCTGGTTTGTTAAGAGATGGCGTTATGGAAAAATATTTTTTGCCATACGTAATGTTATCTTGGGAAATCATTTCTGGCCAAATACCTCAGAATTTAATAACCCCTTGGGTAAATTTTAAGTAAAAGTACAATCATACATAATATATTCTTTAATCCTTATTTTAAGGTAAATGTTGGTGCATTTTCTAAATATATTTCTCTTTTCATTCTCTCCAAATATAGTTTCACTTATAATAACAATTCGCAGATAATATCATTGAAATAAATTATTCAATTAAATAGTTTAGTAAGCCACTGGTAATTGTAAATGGTTTCATAATATGTTAAACATTTATTTAATTATTGATATTCATCCTCCACTAAAAAGATTTATCACATACGAAAAGTGTTGTTCATTGGTCAATAGAATATATTTGCGAGGTGTATTAACTTTTTAGCCGTCTATCAAATCCAATATTCTGTAGATAAACTCTATACCTACTATCATATGAAAATTACACCATACTATACACACAAAACAAACCCCCTTCGGGGACTGCGTGGTATAACGCGCTACTCTCGTGTTAGACTAGACTGCCGAAGACGAAGATATAAGGGTTCGATCCCGGTCAGGTGCACTGAATTATTTTTACTAAATGGCTTTCCATTCTCCCTCCACGAAAATGTGGATGCACTTCCTCTCAATTAAACCTTTCTAGTCCCTAACACATTATTGTAATTAATTAGTACATAGTCGTATAACCCGAATGGATAGTAAGAAGCGGCGCTAAAATAAATATAAACATGATAGGAAGGGTGGTATTTGACAGTAACAAACCTTTATCAACCCACTTTCATATGTTCATACGTCAAGTACTAATTATTATTATTAGCACCGCGTCTTACTACCCGTTCGGTTTATACGCACTTACGCTAATGTGTAATGGTAGGGTGATGGTGAGATTAAATGGAGGACCTACATTTTAACGTGAGATCCAAACCACGGTGGAGACCTGGCATTCCCCACATTCACAAGCTGTCTTGTCAGAGGTGAAGGAAGGGCTTGACAATCAGATAAATCTGTGCCGGGACTGAGCATTGAACCCCAGACCCCCAATACAGAAGTCTGACACCTTACCCCTAGGCCGCCAGGTCACCGTCAAGTCCTAATTAGCATATTTAATTTTTGATGTCTAGTGTCAATACAATACATATAAACTAATAGTAGCAACATATTTGAATATTGTCAAGGTTGGCAGCGATAATTTATTTTTATAGTTTTTATCAAAGCCTTTCTACATTGTTCTTATTGTAGCTCCCAACATCAGGCCAATAATGTGTCCGCGTGTTTTCAGGTTGTCTAGAGACCAGAAGGAGTACATCGACAGACGAGGAGTCCACGTGGTCGTAGGTCACTACATGGGCGAGATGAACAAGGCGGGTCACACGCCCAATTTGACTGATGGTCAGTGTTTAAACACGCTTCACGCTTTTCAATCATTAGAACTTGAACCTGATACCTTAAATTCAATAATCAGAAGGTCTACCCTACCGACTGAGCTGAGGTGTCGGAAATTGCAGGTCTAGACTATCTTAACAAATTAACTAGGAAATAAATGGTATGGAGCACCGTACAGACTTTTTCTTTTATATTAAAATTGAGAGGTTCAAGAAAAACTTGGAAGGTCTGTGAAACGAAATAATATACATTGTTACAGAAATATTGAGAAAATATTAATCTTACTGGCCACCTAAGAGCATAACAATCAATTTCAGTTTTAGACCTGAATTAAAAAATATCTATATATATTGTATATACTTATAGCTCAAAAACTATAAATTTTATAAATATAAATTTCAAGTAAAAGAGTTTTAAAAGTACGAGTACCACATCTTTACAATTATAAGTTATTCGCATCACAAATATTTATGGGGAAATCAAAATTAGAAATTTTTGCGAATTTTGAGGAAATAAATATTTTCTATTTTAGCCCTTCAGTAAACTATCCTTAATTCTAGGGTTAAATATTTACTTCCAAAAATTCCTCGGGGGAACCTTATGAAAACCTTGGATACCAAGTTTTAGCCTGACTGGTAAAATAGTTTCGGCTCTAGATTTATTTTGGCCAAACTCGATATTTAGATACTATGTATATCTTTCTCTTGGTTTAAAAAAAACCTTTTGAACCTAATACTCATATCAAGGGAGGATAGTTTTCTGATATGTGATTTATGAAAATTTCAAATTTTTCAAAACTGGCTTTAGCAATTTTGTTTGAAAATTGTTGTTTAGGGAATATTTGACCTGACAAATAATATTTGGAAAATTTGTTTAAGAGTAGTTTACTGAGTGATCTTTGTAAATTTTAAATATTTTGAAAAGGTTCAAATTATTTTCTCTAAAATATATATCTGGAGGGTTTTGACATGATAAGCCCTTCAGTAAACTATCCTTAATTCTAAAGTTAAATATTTACTTCCAAAAATTCCTCGGGGTAACCTTATGAAAACCTTGGATACCAAGTTTTAGCCTGACCGTTAAAATGGTTTCAGCTCTAGATTTATTTTGGTCAAACTCGATATTTAGATACTATATATATATATCTGTCTCTTGGGATTTTTTTAAAAAACTTTTGAACCTAATACTCATATCAAGGGAGGGTAGTTTTCTGATATATAATTTATGAAAATTTCAAATTTTTCAAAACTGGCTTTAGCAATTTTGTTTGAAAATGGCTGTATAGGGAATATTTGACCTGACAAATAATATTTGGAAAATTTGTTTAAGAGTAGTTTACTGAGTTATCTTTGTAAATTTTAAATATTTTGAAAAGGTTTAAATTATTTTGTCTAAAATATATATCTGGAGGATGTTTGACATGACACATAAAAACTTTTACTTGTTTTTCAAAGATAAATGTATTTAAGGGTAGTTTATTGAGGATTGATTTTTATTTGAAATATTTTAAAAATTGCTGTAAAAATTTAACTCAAAATAGGTAATATGGTATTATAAAGAATTGGATGTGGTGTATTAAAAAAATAATTTAATAATAATTTAAACTGATGAGTGATTTTTGAAATATTCTAAATTTAAATCGCAGCCAGGTGTGCCGAGGTTGTTCTTCATAAGTTAATTTCCACTCTTCCTCCAAGCGAATGCGAGTAAATTGTACTTTTTAGTCTTCCCTACTTCATTTATCTTTTTAATGTGCAGGTGTATATTCTTGTGTCTTATTTTATGAGTATAAATTGATAAATGAAGACTTAAATTGAAATGTATTAATCTGAAGATGTGCAACCACCATTAAAATTACAACCCCCGAAAGTTGGAAATCTTCCACTTCAGTTCTCATTCCCCTCCATATAAGAAACGTCTCTGGAGCCGCTGGGTTTATGGGATGAGATTGTAACAAATTATGATTGTTCACACTAAATTTTTCTCAAACAATCATTTTACATCTAAAACTAAAGTTTGTCTCATTTGTGTTTTATTCATTTGAGATAAATATTTAATTTCTTTAGTTTAGACAAAGTATAATTCTCTCTTAGTATTGTTTATTTTGCGCTCGAGTTTGCTGGTTATTATAATTAGAGGTGCAGGAAAAGTATGTAATGTTTGTGCCTATATATTCTTATTGCTTAGAAAGTGAATGACAACCATCACAATAACAATGCATGTGTGTTTACCAGAGCTGCTGAACGCCAACCTGTTCTCCCCTCGCCCCCAAGAGGGTAAACTGGGCCAGCCGGTGATGATCCCATCGCACGAGATGCCACGCATGCAGGAACTGTACCACATCAATAGGTTCAACTTGATGGCCAGCGACCGCATCCCCCTCAACAGGTCTCTACCAGACGTGCGCAAAAAGAGGTCAGTGATGTGTTCTTAGGGTGAGATGGAGAGGAACGTGAGCTAAGGTCCATACATTTTTACAGTAGATATGTTTATTTTATTTTTCTACACGTGGTAATATCAAAAGTTCTTGGATATTTGTCAAGGGCATTATTTAGTATGACTATAACTTTTTATCTTTATTTAATAAAAATCATCAAATGTTTCTCATGAAAAATATTTAAGAACTAGAAGTAGAAAGTTAAGCTAAACATATCTACTGAAGCCATATTTTATTTATTTTTACTAAAACATGTTTTTTGGNCAAATGTTTTTCATGAAAAATATTTAAGAACTAGGAGTAGAAAGTTAAGCTAAACATATCTACTGAAGCCATATTTTATTTATTTTTACTAAAACATATTTTTTGGTCTATTTAAAATAGAGGGGGCCATGATGGGCTATCATTCGCCAACGAGTATGATTGTCATGTTTGTCTTCCACGGATATTGTTAGTTGAGATTGTGAGTTCTTAGGTGACTGTAAAGATCAATCATGGAGTTACAAACTCTCCCACAGTGTTGGCATACGTTGTCTTTGTTAACCGCTGGCTGGTTGGTGAGGGTTGACTCTCCTATGACATATTCGTTCTTTCCTAACATTACACTTGTCAGATTGGTGTCTTCGTCAAGGTTATTCAAAGTGTTGTTGGCCTTCGTGGACTAGCCGACGCCATGCAGAGGGGACTATATAGATTGTATGATAAAAGTACGAGGAAAGTGTTGCCCCTAATCCACCCCTGACTACAGTATTGGGATAAATAATTTACATTACTATTAGCCTGGAGAGAAAAGGGAAAATTCAGAAAATTACAGTGATAGCCACAATTTAACATATTTGACAATCCGGTATATTGTGACACTAAACAACTTAGACCTTGTGACTAATGGTGCAAACCATGAATATCCTAAAGTTGGTTTATAAAAACTAAAATGTTGGGCTTATATTAACCCTTGTTCCTCGTACATTTCAGATGTCAGGGCAAGTACACCAACCTGGAGGGCCTTCCCAGCACCAGCATCATAATCGTGTTTCACAACGAGGCCTGGTCCACACTGCTGCGGACAGTACATAGTGTCATCAACAGATCCCCGAGGGTGCTGCTTAAGGAGATTCTATTGGTGGATGACAACAGCAACAGGGGTGAGATATTGTATCAAATAGTTCAGCCATGCCTAGATATTAATCGTAAAACTAACATTTGATGGCCTTGGCTTGGTTGGGGATGATATTTCAAAATTAGTTTAATATATTTTAAAATATTTGTTAATGGTTGTGAATCCATTATGTGTGACATATATTGAAATTAAACTATTTATACTACTTGTTCAACAAAGTTTCACTCTGTATGTTTGTGGCCTAAGATTTATGGAACTACTTAACTGATTATGACAGTTTTTTCTATATCACCCTATATAGATTTTTATCAAAAATTTTGTAGGCTATTCATCAAACAAATTAAATCAAAATGAATATTTTTCAGCGATTTTTTTTGTGGATTCTCCTATTTAATGTAGAATTTATTAGTTTTGTTGTTGTATAATTTGGTTGCCAAATCCAGAGA
Organism: Timema poppense; assembly: GCA_902141375.1. NCBI lineage: Eukaryota > Metazoa > Arthropoda > Insecta > Phasmatodea > Timematidae > Timema > Timema poppense. Next base: position 141,159 of record CABFOV010000083.1, read on the forward strand.
GTAATTACAGAATACATTTAAATAGTAAATCCAAAGAAAAATAAGATTTTAGTTTAGTTGATTGTTTTAAAATAACAGATGTTTATGAAGGAAAGTTTCTGTACTTGGATATTTGCTTATAACTAGAAGAACTACTGAATAGATTTGAATGCAGTATTTTATAATTTATGTTGAATTACCATAGAGATACTATATACAAACCTTTTAAATATTATTTGTCTTCAAGGAGTTGAGTAGTGACTTTAAAGGCAAAACAAATGATTTATATACACTATGGTGTGGCAAAAGTGAGGACTGCCCCAAGTACATCTACTGTTATGACTTCAGGAAAAAAAAATCAGACTTGACAATATAGATTAGATGATAAGTTCGGAGATTCCGGATTTAAACATTGATCTACAATTGCATGCATGTGTAACTAAACATATGGTACTGACCCATACCCAATTATCCAAAGCGCTTTCAAAGAGCTACATTGACAGGAATGATAGATATTCAAAATATTGTAGTCGGAATCTCAATAATGTGCGATTTTCGGCCACAATCTTTTCTTGAGAATTGTAGCTAGACAATCGTTGGATGGTTCCACAAAACCTTGTCCTGTTGAGTGTGAGCATTGAGATGGAACAATTTCAGAAGAAATTATTCATGGTCTTATGCATTTAACTGTACATAAAGAAAATAAACAATGTGTATATTTTACAAGTATATGTCACTGACATCGATAACAACTCAGGTAACACAACATTAAACATCTTCTTCAAACTGTGTGCTAAATATCTTTTTGAGAAGATGCTTACTTACAAGGAGGGTGCTTTACCTAATAGTTGGAAAATTAAGAATTTCCAGTTTGGAAAGCAAGGTGTTTCTGTTGAGGAACCCCCGGAGTAGCGAAGACAGATTTCAACATCCTAGTATATACCGTACACCCGAATAACACAGTGTGTTATTATGTTATTATTTTAGAATGTGGCTCTATGTCTTCAAAGGTCCAACTTCTAATTTGGATTTTAGGGATTGTGAATTAAGGGCAGTATTTTCGAGATTTTTTAAATAGAAAAAAAAATTTGCGGTTGAATAAAACAAATATTTATCCAGTCGAAACATAGAGTTTAATTTTCTTCTCTTGGTAATATCAACAGTTCCTGAACATCTGTCAAGGGTGTACTAGAATATGATAACTTTTTCTAATCATTTAAAAAGTTTCCCATCAAATGTTAATGTGTTCATGACAAATATTTAAGATCTTTTGAGGTTACCATGTGTTGAAAATTAAATTCTATGTTTCTTCTGGAGCAACATTTGATTAATTTTGTTGAAATAAATGGCTTGTTATGAAGCTGGAAAAACACTTTTTTCATGTCCTCTTCCATCTCACTCTAATATGGTCTTATTCGCAGCATTTCTTCGGGAGCCTCTGGAACAGCATGTGGCCCAACTGCCAGTTCCTACCAGAGTCCTGAGGACAGGAAAGAGAGTAGGATTGGTGAAGGCGCGGCTATTAGGAGCCGAGGATGCTCAGGGAGAGGTACTCACCTTTCTGGATGCTCATTGCGAGTGCACTAAAGGTCAGTCAGGGAGTGTTACTAGATGAGGGCAAAACAAATAGGAGCCAAACTATATTCTATACTAAGCTATCAGGAGCTCAGAAGTTACTAAAAGGTGTCATACAGAAGACATAACTAAGGGAAGCTAGACGGGTATTAAAAGTGATGCTATTAGGAAATTATAAAGCTTAAGGAGTTGTTTCACCTTTTTGATTGCTCACTGTAAATGTACTTTGGTAAAAAAA
>CABFOV010000083.1:144634-162369 GCA_902141375.1 Timema poppense
GGATGCTTCTAGAAGCTATTTAGATTGCTCCTATTCTGAATTTTTCCCGAAAATTAGATACCTCCAGAAGCTATTTGAAGTTGTCTTTGCCAAGGAATATTTTTAAAATGATCTCTTCTTAGAAGCTATTTTGAATCACCCGCCTTGGTGGCGTAGTTGGCTAACATGCTTGTCGTGTTGAGCTCTACTACTGAGGACGGGGAGATCGAGGTTCGAATCTTGGTCGGGTGAACTGGGGGTGGTTTTTCCTAAATGGTTTTCCACTCTCACTCCACGCAAATGCGGGTTCACTTTCTCTAATTCAACCTTCCTAATTCCTAATCCAATAGAGTAATTAGTACTTAAAGCGTATAACCCGAACGGGTAGTAAGGCGCGGTGCTAAATATTATTATTATTATTATTTTGAATTGTTCTCTCCTGGAATTTTTTTGAAAATTAGGTGTTTGGATAAAATATTTAAAGTGGACATCCACTGCCAAATAGTTGAAAATAGAATGCTTTCAGAAACTATTTGGAGTGGTCCTCTCATGAACATTCTTAAAAATGACATATCTCTAACCTATTTTGAGTGGTCCTTATCAAGAAGTTTTTGAAGTTTAGATGGCCCTAGAAACTAATTAAAATGCTTCTCACTTGATTTTTTCCGACAACCTCTGAAAGTTATTTAAAGTGGCCTTCTCAAGCATATTTTTGAAAATTGAATGCATCTAGAAAATATTTGGAGTTTTAAATAAGGGCATTTTTCGGCTTCATATTTTATTATTTTATATTATGATGTGAAATGTATCTAGGAGGAAGCAACCCTATTCCAGGTGCTAGTTCTTTCCAGGGAGGCATTGCCCCCTGCTTTCGTGGTTCCAATCTGGTCATTGAATACAAAAATGTTCTAAAACCATCCTTAAGGAATGAAATAATGCTGTTTGCAGCACTAGTGGTGGACACAAAAGAAAACTACAAATGCTCTTACAAAGTAAATGTTATTCTATAAAATTCTCAATGAACAAAATCTTAGGGCAACATATTCCATGCTAAATATTTTAAAGGATATAGTTAGCACTTATAGTGTCAAACTGTAGTGGAGAAAGGTTGACCTGGTGGTCTAGGGGTAAGGTGTCAGACTTCTGTGTTGGAGTCCGGGTTTCAATATTCGGTCTCGGCACAGATTTATCTTATTACCAAACCCTTCCTTCACCTCTGACAAGACATCTTGTGAATGTGGGGAATGCCAGGCCTCCACCGTGGTTCGGATTCCACGTTAAACTGTAGGTCCTCCATTTCATCTCACAATCACCCTACCATTACACATTAGCGTAAGTGCGTATAACCTGAACGGGTAGTAAGACGCGGTGCTAATAATAATAATGTAGTGGAGAAAGGTCATTTTCAAAAAAGAAGTTAAAACAACCCGGCTTCGTACAATCATGAAATAATATTGGCTAACACGCCTTTCTTTACTCAGAATTACATTTGTGTAAAATTAAACATTTGCTTAGTTTTACCTTTCTTCAGACACACTTGGATGTAATTTACATTGACTTGCTTTGGTGGCTGCATGGCATAACACCACTCTTGCAATAGATTAGACTGAAGATGACTGGGAGATCAGGGTTCGAATACTGGTCAGGTGTAATAAGGGTGTTTTTTTCTAAATGGTTTTCCCCTCATCTTCCTCGCAAATATGGGTACACTTCCTCTAAATTAAAACTTCCTCATCTCAAACTCATTATCGCAATTTTAGTATACATGCGTATTGCGTACAACCTAGGAAGGTAGTTAGACAGGATTCTAAAAAAAAATTACAAGGGATTATGGAGCTCCCCACACTTTATGATGGACACCCCAAGGCCCCTTAATCGGGCACTGGTTAGACTCACGATACACCGAAATTCCAACATCAAGAAGTTCAAAGTTTAAATCCCAGCTTAACACACTGAAGGTGATGGTCCACTTGTGATCTATCTCCTTTTCCCCCCACATATGTGGGTGCATTTCCTCTCCTTACTCTTCTCATCTCCACCCCAAATATCCTTTGTGCTTTAAGCTCTAAAATAAATTCATGTTTCTAAAGAGTTTTTAACTCTACAGGTTGGTTGGAAAGCCTGATAACACGGATATCAGAAGATAGGACGAGGGTGGTGTGCCCTGTTATTGATATCATCAGACGACGATAGTTTTGCATATGTGCGAAGTTTTGAGCTGCACTGGGGAGCCTTTAACTGGGAACTACATTTCCGGTGGTACACCCTCGCCTCGGAGGAGATAAAGAAGAGGAAGAAAGATATTTCTGAGCCATTCAGGCAAGTTTTACATGATTCTCTACTATTTAGGGGGATGGTCTAGAGAAAAGTGTTCCCCATCTTGAGGGGGTGGATGTTGGGGCTCATTAAATACTTTTTGGCAAAAATTTAAAAGCAATAAAATTTCATGCGAGTTAGGGTAATATTTATAAATTTGAATTAAAAGGGTATTTTTTACTTTCTCATATAGCGAAGCATTGCATTGATGAGTATTTCAAACTTTAGATTATGATGGATCTTGTATTTTTTATATACCCCTGGATATCAAAATGTTTGTACTGCAATTTTTGTCAGTCTGTATCTCTCGGCTTGTTCGATACAGTTTGTTTAAACTTGATATTTAGACGTTTTAGGGAATATTGTGATTCTAATGCTAGACCTAAAATTAAGGATGTTAACAAATGACTGAGTTTTGAAAATCTGAAATAAAAAAGTCTTTAAAATATTTTGGCATAGATTCCTTATAAATTGATGTTTTCATGCCCATGAAATTCTTAATCACTGATATGCTATTAATAAAATTAACTCATGACATAAGAAATTTATAATAAATTGTATGAGACAAACGCAAATACTTTCTCATATTGTCTACTTTGATTAGTTTTTTTTTACAATTCTGTTATAAGTAAACTTTATTTTAATTTGTTTCAGAAAAAATACTTCTATTTTAATAACAAAATAGCTAAATAGAGAAAGTTTCATATTATTTCAAAATATTTTTTTATTGAGGAAAAATAAAGAAAAACTAACTGATAATAGATTTATTTTAAAAAAAGGTTCTAATTACAGTTGACACTGAGGAAGTATGTACGATTATGTCATATCTGTTCTAAATTTCTTAAGTCATGGGTTTATTTTATTGATAGCGGATCAGGGATGAAGAACTGCATGGGCATGTAAACATCAATTAACATATTTATTACTTGTACTTAAAACTCACTTTAACTTCATCCCTGGTGACCTGGCGGTCTATTTATCTGGTGCCAGACTTCTGTGCTGGGGTCCGGGGTTCAATCCTAGGTCCCAGCAGGGATTTATCTGATTACCAAACCCTTCCTTCACCTCTAACAAGACGTGTATTAATCACAACTTGTGAATGTGGGGAATGCCAGGCCTCCACCGTGGTTCGGATCCCACGTTAAACTGTAGGTCCTCCATTTTATCTCACAATCACCCTACCATTACACATTAGCGTAAGTGCGTATAACCCGAACGGGTAGTAAGACGCGGTGCTAAAAAAACAAAAACTTCATCCTAACACACAGGAAAGGCACAGCTGATTTTTCAGCTCGTGTGTTATTTAGTATATTAGTTGTGAAGGACATTTAGAAATCTGATACCATGTTACCAATACCATGCTATCAAGATGCCAAATATTATTTATTGAAGGTGTATGAGAAGCTCAAACATGTAGTCCTATTAAATAGAAGTAGCACTGAATGACAACTGTTTGGTCAATTCCTGGTCTGTGTTTCCAGGACCCCGACAATGGCAGGAGGACTGTTTGCTATCGATAAGAACTATTTCTATGAAATAGGAGCTTACGATGACCAAATGGAGATCTGGGGAGGTGAGAATCTCGAGATGTCCTTCAGAGTAAGTACAATCATGTTTTTCATCCTCAGATATCTGTTGCTTTGAATACAGAAATACATAGGCCTACATATTCTCAAGAAGTGTCCAAAATAAAATGTTACATAAATATTGTAAATGTTCCTTGTGAGAGATATTATTTAATATCAGTAAACAATTGTTATAAATAATTTTATCACACTATTATTTCCTACCAATCAACATGGCGTGGGAATTTTTTTTAATATACAATCAAAATAATAAAACATTGTAACACCATGATTAGTTCCGGCAACATAATATTTGTGTTATCGGCAAGTAAGGTGTGAATGGCCGGTGGTTTTCACACTAAATAACTGGCACGCTTTCCAATCTCCGGATTTGACACTTTAATAAATCTTTATAAGTTTTAATAAATAATGTTCAGCCCATACACTTTTAACACTTTGTAGTAATGCTTTGGCAACTTGAGTAGATACACAACATAATATTATTGTCTCATAGCAAACCAGATAGTTTATATCTAAACCAAACTGAAAATTAATTTAGGCTTATTATTATTATTATTTTTAAATATCTTAGGCCTAGCTAGAATTTAACAAGATATTTTGTTATTAGTATACCAACATTTAAAACAGGGTTAAAAAAAACCTGGGTTAGACCTATTTAAAAAAATGCCCGAGTTTGGTTGTATTGGGATTTATTTACCTTATTTGAGTTTAATTTTATTTATCATTTATGCTAAGTAAGTTAACAAATCAAGCAAAATAATTTAATAACTATTTGGGATTAACGGAAAGAAGAGTGTATTAAGGAATTAAGAAATAGAAGACATACTAATCACTAACTTTTTTATGTTGTCTAAATAAAACAATTTTTTTTAAATGGGCCCACTAATTATGATAAATTGCATTTACTGAAAAATTGTAATTTATCTGGCCGCCCATTCTTATTCTAAATTCACCCTTCCTAGCTCCCAACACATAAGTGTAATTAGTATATGTGTATAAATAACCCGAATAAGAAATGAGACACAGTGATAAAAACAAAATATCTCCAATAGAGAGATCACTTAGCACCACTTAATTTTCAGACATGTTTTAGAAGCGATACTTATACAAGTGAAAAATGTGTGTATACACAACTAACATGTTAGTAAGCTAATACTAGTAAACTTGCATTAGTCCACTAACACCGTGTCAATGGGCCTTAAGGATCCATCTCCACAAACGCTCCTAAAGTCTATATCTTGTAAATCCACAAAAGGGTGTGGAGCGTCCTGCAGCTGTTGGAAAGTTGGTCTTCAATGTTCCATGATTTGTTACATTTGTTGGGGACAATCGTGCACAAAGATTGACGTTTCAGATAACCTGAGTTTTGATACAGAAATTTACATCCATATTGGACCACTTTGTCAGAAGAGACTAAAATATCTCACAAAGCAGAAACTGACAGTGAGGCGCACGATCACTACGGTGAAGATAAGAAGACTGAACAAGCAGGAGATTTAGACCAACCATCTACTTCTAAACTAAGAAAAATTACATAAATAAATCGATGTGGATTAGGCCTACAGGAGATACCACTTTAAAAAAACGCGACATAAGCTCTATCATATGGTGGTGTGGAAAGAAGTTTAAAAAAGCTGCAAATCGGTATATAAATATTTATGTATTTGCATTAGTTTTTGTTAAAACATTGAATTAGAGTAATATAAAACATAGATGGTGAGTGAAGCCCGATATTTTGAGTGGTTGCGGGAGAGTACCACATTTCTCGCGGCTATTGCTCCGCAGCTATAGGTTTAACCGAATAAGTCATCTTGAACATTTTTATAGAGAATGTTGGTAATAACTATTTTCACTATAAAACTGACACAAACAAAGAGATTGGCAAAAAACTGAAATTTCGCCCTGTTTTTCCAATATGGCGGCCAAAGCACAAGTCTTTCGAAGGGGGAAACTTAGTATGTTCATTAGACTCCCGAAATAGAACAATTAAAACAATTTCCAGCCTTGCCCTAATTATTTCCATAAAAAAAATCACTACCGCCTGGCCTAAATGTTTTCACTTTCTCCACAGGTGTGGCAGTGTGGTGGTAGTGTGGAGATTGTACCATGCTCCCACGTAGGTCATCTGTTCCGCAAGTCGTCCCCATACTCTTTCCCTGGGGGGGTAGGCCAAGTGTTGTACGGGAACCTCGCCAGGGTCGCTCTTGTTTGGATGGATGAATGGAAGGAGTTTTATTTCCGCTTCAACCCAGGTAATTTAAAAATCAGTTTTCCAAACTTGTTTGTTGTTCACTAAATTATTTGAACAATTTGAGTAATGATATCCAAGGTCATGACCAAATAAAATGTATTTAACTAAATTTAACTTGCTACATTTGAAACGATCACAACTGCATCGGACTAAATGTTGACGTGGACTAAATGTTGGGTTCATTTATTTTTATTTACCAATGGAAATGGAGGTCAGGATTTGAATACCAGCGAGGTGTACTGTGGGTGGTTTTTTTTACAAAATAATTGATTCCCACCATTACCTCACTAAGTATAGTTGAAATGCTCATAGCCCCGATGGCTAGTAAGACATAGTAGAACAATAAAAAACAAAATGTTCAAGTAATATATTATCTAACACAAATTCACAATTTTCAGGGCAGTAGACCTATGTGGATTGTTACCAAGACTAACAAAGCTTTTTGAGGACTGTACCAGTAAATTGTTTCCTCTTATTCATTAAAAAAAGGCCCGATAAAGCCATTAAACATAAAGTTAATCATTAGATTTTTTTTAATACCATGGCTTACTTGTTCGGGTTGTACACACATGTGATAATTATTCTAATGGGGTAGTGAAGAGGAAGGAAGCGTTTTATAGGTAATCTACCCAAATTTTTGTGGAAGGAGAGTGGGAAACCATTAAGGAAACACCATCCTCATTAGACCTGACCAAGATTTTAACCTCGATCTCCCTGTCGTCAGCAGGCCAATCTAACACGTTATTGATGCCTTAGACCATTTGGCCACTGAAGCGGGTCATTTCATTATGATGTGTGCAGTTAGTCAAATTGATGGTAAGGGGTTTACTAGTACGGGCCTGTCAAGCCTTGCTTGTCTTTTCAACAACTCTGATATTCCTTCTTACAACATGATGTTTTATAAAATTTAAAATAAAATTAGTTATTCTTAAAATTTGGTTTAATTACAGTGTGTATTTGTTGTTGTTTCAGAGGCGGCCGCCATGAGAGACAAAGAGACTGTCAGGGATAGACTAGAACTAAGAGAAAAATTGAAGTGTAAGAGTTTTGAGTGGTATCTAGACAACATCTGGCCGCAACATTTTATGCCCAAAGATGACCGCTTTTTTGGCATGGTGGGTACATTGCCCTTACACAAACAAACTTATGGGTGCAAAAATGAATCTCCTCAAGGTTTGACACCTTAGCCCAGTTGGTTGTGTCTCTAGCTATTACATTTAAAATCCAGGGTTATATTCTTGGCCCGGTGGAAAATTTTGTTATTTGTGAAACTGGGGGTTTCCCTTTCACAGCGATGAATTAATGGTCAGGAGACTGGGGCTTTGCGTCTTTTATATAAATAAGTTTGTTTTAAGTCATGGAATGATATGATAAATCGCTTCAATGTGCACATTTTATACTCTGATTTAAATTTTAATAAAAATCCCAAGTTAAAATAAACTTTAAGGACTTTCTCAATGAGGTAGATCTTTTTCTTTTGAGATTTTATATTTGTCTGAGTAGATAATTAAAATTATTCACTCAAAAAGTTTTCTAGCAATTATATATTTTCTTAATTATCTATTGTGTGTATGGCATTAAAACAAGTAAAATAAATGGTATAGTTCACCGCACAGACTTTCTAGCTCCTTTACCTAAAAATGGAGACAATAACGTTTAACTTGGAAACTGGCATCTTCCATAACCCCATGTAGGAACATAGTTACTATTTACAAATTTTGAGTGTGAAAAAGATAAAGAACCCTCCAAAAGATGTAACTACAATGCGTCATTCTTGCAATAAACTTGACTGCTGATGACAGGGAAATCAGGGTTCGAATTCTGGCCGGGTGAACTGAGGGTGGATTTTCCTAAATGGCTTTCCACTCTCCGTCAGCGAAAATATGGACATACTTTCTTTAAATTCAACCTTTATCATCCCTAACTCCATTGTTTGTGGTTAATTCGTGTAAGTATAAACCGAACAGGAAATGAGACGCTGTGAAAAATTATTTTCTAAATAAATAAGCTTTTATACCTTTTGGAGAGTTTTTGTCAAGTAATGAGATCAAGTAATGAGAAACACAAATTTGTTTATTTATTTTAGAAACACAACAAAAGTGTAAAACCCAAAACATAAAATAATATTGTATTACTTGAAGCACCGCAAAATGATGCTAAGTAGTTAAACTATATCACATCATGTCTAAATTTCTATAAAACTTTAAACCAATACTTGTGGTCACATTGTATTTGGTACCAGTCTCGCAATATATTGGATTGCCTGTGATAGTGGAAGTTAAGGTTTGAATCTTGGCCGGTTATATTATGAGTGGTTTTGTGCAGGTGATTTATTACTGTAGTTTTCCTCATCTTTTACCCAAGCTAATCCAGGCGAATTTTCATCAACTTCTCTATTATCTTCATACAATCGATTTAGTCACTAATAACCTTGTGCTAGAAATGATAATAGTGTATAAAAATCATACTACATAATGAATAACTAATCAAGTCAAGCAATTAAATCCACACCAGTGGGTATGGGACCTAAACATCAAGGTCGAGCTCATATTCACTGGCTTACCCATGAAAGGGCAAATGGGGTTCAAATTCCAACTATGTGTGCTTAGGGTGGTTTTTCCTCAATTGTTTCTTTTTTTCCCTCCATTCAAATTATGGTAGACATATTCTAAATCCTACTTTCCTGATAAATACCCTGTTAGTTTAACTATGCAGATAACCCGAATGGGTGGTAAGAGGGGGAGTGCAATCCAACCCTAACTCGAAAGGTCTTGTTGCAGATTCGTAGCCGCCTGACAGACCAGTGCATGGTGAAGCCGACAGGTAAAGGCACCCTCAACCAGCCGATGGGTGCAGCTTCCTTGATGGCTTGCACAGCGGGTCACAGTCTCCAACAGATGTTCGTGATGACGCCAGAGGGTGCTGTCATGACAGATGAGGCAGTGTGCCTGGACGCCCCTGAAAGAGACGATGCCATTAAGCCCAAGGTTCGGGTCATGGCATGCAATGGTTCCCGTCGCCAGAGGTGGAAATACCACCATGAGGTAACAGATAAACTCTTAATATTGACAATACTTTAGCCAGTGAGAGGGAACCTTGGAATTATGGTAGATTGATGGTTCCCATGTTTGAAGAAACATTTATAAAACCAATAATATTTTTGGGTTAAAGTATTCAACATTCTTTTTATTTTTTTAACTTAGAAAGCAATGTGTTAACAGCTCAAAATAAAAGATTTTTTTTGGCGCCGCGTCTCAATATCCGTTTGGGTTATACACTTATGTACTAATTACCCTAATGGGTTAAGGATGAGTAAGATTGCATTTTAAAGGACGTATACCCGCCTTTCCGTGGAAATAGACTGGAACATATTTTTTGGAAAAACCAATCTCATTACACTCGACTGGGATTCAAACTCCGATTTCCTCATTGGTAGTCCACTCTGTTGCGAGAGTGATGCCTTAGACCTCTATTTTAACATGATCATAAAATTTTAAATTTAAAAATTGACTAGTAATGATAGTTAATTACATAAAGCAACATTATTTTTTAATGATTGGGCTGCTTTCAAATCTAGTATTTTCATAGCAGAAACATTTGCTAATATTGATCTAACTGTAACACTCTATGCTGAATTGCACTTATTTTCCCATGACACAGTTAAAGTTGTGTAATGTAAACAATGAAGTACGAAGAATGAACTAAATTTTCAGTTAACCAAAACAATAAATTTTTAGCCTCGCGGTGCTTTGACTATAGTTCAATTTGAGCCAAATTTCTGTTGAAAGGAGAAATGTAAATCATACAAACTCGGATGCCAAACTTTCTGCTGATTGGTTATGGGGTGTATGTGTAGTATAAAACAGAAATTCGGCAAAATGATGATAAGATAAACCCTTGACCATCTTAAATTACAAAGTGGTACTCTAGAAAATAGGAAAGGATGGATGAATAGAAGTTAAAAAAAAAAAAAGGTAAGGTTACTTTGTGAAATATATTGCCACATGGTGTCACTGTAAAGCCGTATGTATTGCTCTTGAAATGAGCTGCAACATAACATTTTCTTAATCAATATAAATGTGAAGTTTAATTATGTTTTAAAATGTTGTGTTAAAGTTTGCTGCATTGTTAATAATATCACTCCCCACCTTAATTGCCGCCAATGTGTTTCTTACTTTCAGAACGAAACGATGCAACATGCCTCCAGTGGATTGTGCCTCGATATCCCCAAGTCAAGAAATCCAGAAGACAGTTTGTTGCTCAGCACTTGCTCTCAGAACGTCGGTCAGCGCTGGATTCTAGAGGCAGTTCCGTGGAAGTAGGAAGTTTTTTTGGTGCATCACGTCTTAATACCAGCATATTTATCTTAATAAGGTAGAGACTGGGCAGTAGAATTGAAATTAAATGTACCCGTATTTATAAGTGGCAGGAGAGCGAGAAACCACTCGGCGGGGGTCAGGATCGGTCAGGATCCTAACCTCCAAAATCACCTCATACAAAGATGAAACCATAGCTCGCGTAGGTTGGTTGGTATTTTGGCAGTTAAAATAGAAAGTCTTAATGTTAGTAGAATCAGCTGTAAACATTGAGTTAGGCCTATACTTTATTAGTCCTCAACAAACTCATCAAGAAGCCTAAACAAAAAAACTCCCAATAATTTAAGACCAAATAACAAAATATAAATTATTAAAAAAAATTCTTAAAAGTGTCTATATTCTTAAACAATCTTCCAAAAAAATATGTAGTTTCCAAAGTGGAACAATATTTACTAAAATAAACAGTTTTTCTGTTTGTCTCTCTGGAGGCACACATCTACATTTATCAACTACTTTAATTCGGTTATAATTTGCCATGGTGCTAAGAGACACCAAAAGAAATTTTCCCTTCAGATAAATATTCACAAGAAAATTAACATGAAAAACTAATACAAAAATAAATTAACAGTAATAAAAAAGTTATATGGAAATAAATACACAATTTTCTACAAGAATAAAATAAGTTCACCAAAAAAATAGAGCTCGAGAAAACAATATGTGATTTAAAGCTAAATCTAAATGTATGTTTATTTAGTTAGTACATTAAGCATGAGGTTTATTAATGACCTATTCTGAGGAGAAGAGATGAGGAAGATAGATGAGAAAATATACACTCGCATTAGTATGGAACGAGGATTAATAAAACAAAGTGGTGAATCACATGTGAAAAACGGCCTCCTAGTATGCCTGAGGTTCTAACCTTGACAAACCTGTCTATTGCGAGACTGATGCAACAATAAAGAATTGGAGGATTTGACGACGAAGTATCTTATAGTGTTCACATATACTCGACCAGAAAGACTGATAATAATAATAATTTTATACACTGAATAAACTATTATGAATATTTTGACTTGTCATTTGTAAAATGTTTGTTTTTTATTTGTTATTTTTATAAGCATTTTTACATTATATTAATAACACAGAAAAATATACCTCTTGGCAAATATAAACTTTCTTTTTTGCCGACATTATTATTTTATTAGAATTATTGTATGGATAATATGACAGTTGTAGATCATGACATGACATTTGAATATATGAATTAGTTTAATAACTTTTGTGACTGTCATAATTATTCTGTTCTTCATTCCATGTTCCTTCTATTAATGAAAAAAATTCTTTTTGGCCAAAATAAATAAAACATGGCTTCAGTAGATATATTTAGTATAATTTTCTACACATAGAAACACTCTTATTCTCTTTGGATGTCAAACATGGTATATTACCTTACATGAAAAATAAAATGTATGGTGTTCGAAAACAAGCTGTATGAAAAGATATTTGGTCCAAAAAGGGATGAGGATACTGGGGAGTGAGAGGAGGTTAAATAATGATAATTTACATACCTTGTACTCATCGTAAGACATTATTAGGATAGTAAAATCTCGTAGATTATGGTGGGTAGGACACGCAGCGTTAAAGGGAGATTTTAGAGACTTGTTCAGGGTATTGACTGGCAAACCCAATAGGAAGAGACCACTGGTAAGACCTAGATGCAGATGGGAGGATAGCATTAGAATGAACCTGAAAGATAAAGGGTATAATGAGGTGGACTTGGTAGAACTAGTTCAGGATAGTGTTAGGTGGCATACTTTTGTAAGTGTGGAAATGAACTTTCAAGTTCCAAATGGGATAAAGTAAGTAAGTAACCCACAGTAATCTCCACCGCTCTTGAATATTTGTCATGAACAAAGCAGCATTTGACCAGAAACCATTTTAAATTGGTGGAAAAAGTCTTGGTCAAATTCCGTAATGTCCATGTCATATTCAAAAACTCTTGATAGAACCATACCTATAAAATTAAATAAACTTATTTACTGGAGCAATATTTGATTTATTTTGGCAAAAAAAGTGTTTTTTATCATAAAAATTCAGATCTTAACTCATGTTCCCTTCCATCCCACCTTAACGGTTACTGCTTTATCATCATACATGAAGATTAACATCAATCCTGACTGAGATTTAAACCAATCTCACAGGATGTATTTTAATTTCAACACACTTGTCGTTCTCCAAACCATTTAAAAATCATTACCTTGTTTCATTTTCAACTTTGGACGTAAAAGTTACTGTTAGCCTGAATGTTTGAGGAAATTTTATATGTATCGCTTGTGGTTACTTAATTTTGTTTAGTTTAGCATTGCAATATTTTGTGCTATTCAAATTCTACTGTACATTATTTTATGGAAGACATCTTAAAATTTCAAAATAGATTTGCACAGTTATATATAAAAGGCCTTTAACAGCTTGTATCTGACTGTTAATAGGTGAGATTGTTTATATGTCAATGTATTTTTTATGTCATATTCATAATAAAGGCAAAATAGTCTTTTGGGCTTATTTAAAATCCAATTGCTGATTTGAAAATATGTTTGTGCGGATAGTAGAAAACTCCCAAGTGTTGGATAAAATCTTTCAAACCAAGACATCTGACCTAGTTTTTATGTAATATATATTTTTTAAGTTAAATAAATATGTCTATATGAATGTTCTGTTATTTTTAATAAACCAATTTTTTAATCATGTGATTTTTATACAGCATTGTCACCACTCACGTTTCCATATGTTGAACTGTGTGGGCCTGGAGATCTGTCAGGATGTCTTTGGCTGAGGATAAGGGAGGAGGGGGATGATAAAATTACTCGTATGGGTTCGTGATTGACATTAGACTTGGCTTTTAAAAGGTTTATTAATACTACTATATTATTGCAAATGTGATGTTAAAGGTGAAGCTAAATTGAAGAACTTGATGAATATAGTAGAGAAGCGAGTGACTGAACGAAGTGTTGTGAGGTTTACCTAATGTCTGACTGCTAGTTGGTCCCTACATGGTTGTCGAATCTGGTTCCCTGGGTTCGAGTGGCAGCCCCGACTGTTACTTAGTGAACCCGACAACTTAGCCCGCGGGACCTCCCAGCTTATGATCTTCTGCAATCAGCCCCGAGGACTCCGAACCCTCCCGTTTTAACCGAGCCACCATCCGAGTTTCTCTCGCTATGTAATGCTGACACCTCCTTTTTGAGTTAGCGCTTATAGTTTATTTGTTTATGGATTCTTCATAACACTCCTTGTAACATTCGTTATGTCACTCACCACTCACAACATAAAATGTTTACCCAAACATGCCTTCCGATTGAGGCCTTATAGCAATTACAGTGAAAGTCCTCATTAAAAGTGACTTAAAACTATCATATCTGGAGAGAATGGTGGTTTAATTCTAATTATTAGAAAACATACAAGCATTCGCTTTAAGGTAAGAACTAAAAAAAATGTAATATTATTTCTATGTTTTTCGCCAGAATTGATTTTCGAGGACCACCTTACATCTGTCAAAAACATTTCCCCCATATCACCATCTCGTAGTGAATGAGAAAAGCACACAGCTGCGCCTTTGTATTAAAGCAACCAGTAGTATGTATCAGAAAATGGTGTTACATATGCAAAAGAAAGCATCTGAGATGTCAGCAACCCTTATTAAGCAGGAGACCTTGAATGTATATATACTAACATTCAACGAGGAGACCATGCTCAATCCGTAATCCACGTCTTTCTACCAGTCCGGGTTATCTACATATTAAGAGTAATTGAGTGAGGAGAGTTAAGGCAGAATATAGAGGAAATCTACCTTTATTTGTGTAGGGGGAAAGTGGGAAACTAATTAGGAAAAAAATCTCTATACACCCAGCTTGGGGGAAGAGTCTGACCTCCCCATCACCGGAAATCTCAAACATATGAAACAGATTCCTTTGTGTTCCCGCTATCACCGGTGTGTGTAGTAGTAAATTAAATATTAACAAAACTACTATTTACAGTTCTACCACTACCTAAATCATTGAAGTGGTTTTTCTTTCTTTATTATTATTATTATTATTATTACTACGCTTAACACCAAAACCATTAAAGGATTACTCTTAAGGTATAGGGATGAGGAGGATGTTTTTAATAAAGTGCACCCAAAGGATGTTAAAAATCATAATGTTAAATTGACTCGCCTGATAACTTGTTAAAGCATTTAATGTTTAAGGTTTCGTGACTTAATCGTAAGAGCCCATTTCAGAGCAATGTATTTGCTGGTTTGCGTGACCATCTTACGTAACATATAAAGCCTCGTAAATACATCGTAGGAACAAGGGACTTGTTTTATTTTGTAAAGGAAGTATATAAAGGTGGGACCTGTTCCTACATTTTTTTACCTTATTTTTTATAATGTGTGAAAATATGCTAAAATTGACTATTTTTGACTCAGCCTAAAAAATTTAATAACGAAACGTTATGACTTTTTATAAAAGAAGTAATTACTTTTAAATTCTTTTAAGGCCAGTTTACTATAAAAATATTTATAATCCAAAGCTTAGTTATCAATTAACTTATTATCAACTTAGAGGCTCTAATGCTAAAATCTCACCCCTTGTTATTAGAGCTATCTCTGGACAGAACACTGAACTATAGAGGGGTGGAGGCAAGAGTTGGTTAGGCCACTCCCATCTGTTACCTCACTCCGGCTGACACACAAGACATTCCCACACCAGTCATCACTAAACAAAACATGCTCAAACCAAAGGGTGTCTAATAATTAATCAACTATGTACTTTTCAATAAGCCAGATAGTAATCATTGTTTATAATATATTTTACAAACCAAAATTGACATAAAACTGTACTACCATTTGCTTATATAAAGTATGGGTGCTAAGTATAGAAAAATAATTAAGGATCGATACCCACTTTAGTGGTCAAATGGTCTAAGGCGTCACTCTCAAGTTAGATTGGCCTGCTACTGACGGAGAAACAAGGGTTCGAATTATAGTCATGTCTATTGATGGTGGATTTTCCTAAATTGTTTCCCAATCTCCTTCCACGTGAATGCGGGTAGATTTCTCTAAGATCCTTCCTTTCTCATCCTTACCCCCTTAGAGGAATTATCATCTATGCATATCACCTGAACAGGTAGTAAGGCGCTGTGATAAAAAAATAAAATAAATTAGGTATTTAACGAACCATAATTAAAAATGGTAGCGATTAGTTCAAATAATTGTTCATAATCTGTGTGTTCACGTGCGCAATGTATCTGTTATTAGAACTAATTAGCTTGTGTGCCCGTTTTTTGCAAGGTGAATTTTTAAGAAGCTTTATATTTAATTATAATATAAAATTAACCAAGGGTAAAAGTATCCAAAAGTTTATGTAATTTTAAATATTAATCCTTTATTGGTTTAAATGGTGTGACTAAACGTGAAAAATAGAGATACTGACTAAAACATTATGTCAAAATAGGAATTTACTGTAATCCAAAAATCTTCGCATAAAAGTGATCATAATAGAAGTATAACGATGCATTATACATTATTACTAAACAAAATTTTAAAAAGAGCATCGAAATGAAAAAAACACACCACATAAATGAAACAATGGCTTTTTATAGATACATATTGGTCCCTGTAATTACCGGACATATTTCGATTTTCTATTACACCAAGCAGTTTTTTTTTCTAATTAATTGTTAAATCTTATACTCATTAAATTTTGGAACCAATATTCACTATTTTCTGATCATCTGGAGTGGTTTTTGTAACTACTTGCAAGTCTACCGCACCAAAAAGTGTTTAAAAAAAAATACGATTGGAAATTTAAATCCCCCCACTCCAAACTCAATTCGCTGACCGTTGTTTTGAAATTACAAAATTTCAGACGATTCTGGTTATTTGATGTTGTCCCTATAACTGTAAGTAAATATTTTACTTTTATACTACAAGGGAAATGTTATATTATATTAGCTTTGACATTTTTGAAGATGATGCCCATCTTCCCATTTTCCGATCTTTAATTTTGAAACTTAGTTTGTCTTCACAATGTTTGAGTTGTATCTTATAACAGGCTGACAAATTTAAATCTTCAACTACAATGAGAAGTAGTTTTTAATATAGATTTTGGAAATCCCCTCCTAATATTTCACAAACCCCGAATTAGAAAATTTAAGTATCTACTAACTATTTGGGTATTTGGCTATTTGGCTATTTGGCACTACATTCCTGACCATTTTTTACCATCACAACTAAAATCTTTGTTTCTGTTTACACCGCAGTTCCTATTTCCCAGAGCTCCATTATAAAATTTAAAATTATCGAATTTTATGGTACGGTACAGTTATCTTTCTGCTGAATATTGTTATATACCACACTGGTAAGTAGTTGTTTCAATTAGTTTTGAAAATGTGGAATCCATCCTCCACCATTTCGCGGACTCCCAACTTTGAAATTTAAGTTCTTAGAACTTATTTGAATATCTAAAGTAGTACTTCTACACGTTTGCCAAATTTTATTTTACCTCACCTAAAGTAATTTGTATATTTATAGCCCCTACACCCCAATTTCCCGGAGAAATATTTTTAGATTTCCGTATATAAACTTTCCTGGCATGGGGTAAATAAAGAAGCAAAAAATATAAAAATTGTAAAAATATATAGTTTATCAATTTGTTTTTAAAATAAGGTTAACGAGGGTAAGTAAAATGAGTAAAAGGTGTAAAACAATTTAAAAGGGTAAAAGTGCAGACAGGGCAATAAACCAAAAAAGGATAAATGGGAAAATAGGGTTTTATTTTAGGGTAGAAAGGTTAAAAAGGTGTAAAAATTACAAAAGGGACAGAAAGAGTAAAAAAGGTAAAAAGTAGATCTAATTAAACATATTAAAATTTTATTACCCCTTTATCTTATTTACCCTTTTCCTTCCGTTTATGATTTTTGCACTAAATGTGATTTTTGCCCTTCTAGTCCTTTTTTAACATTTTTACACTTTTGGAACCTTTTGGCATTTTCACACTTTTTGCCTTTGTGGCACCCCTTTTAAATAGTTTGTTCTTTTTGCCTTGTGTAACTTTTTTTTGCCTTTTGGCACATTTTTCCTTTTGTCTCTTTTTGCCCTTTTGATCATTTTTGCGCTTTTGATACTTTTACCATTTTATTGCTTTTACCCCTCTTTCCCTATCTACCTTTTTTTTTAGCAAGTTTGCAATTTTGGTCCTTTTTATCCTTTTTGAGCATTTTCCCTTTTTTTTATTTCCTCTTTTT
>CABFOV010000083.1:168626-250611 GCA_902141375.1 Timema poppense
GGGGGGGGGAGGGGAAGGGGCAAGGGGTGTTGCGTGTGAAGAATCTAGTATCGTCTGCCAGCAGTCACTGAGTGGCTTAACAACTTCTACAGCATCGCAACAATGTATGTTTGCAAACAATTAAGTGCAATTAAAAGATGTAATCAATTACCGCGATGCTCTCGAAACGTTTATTGGTTGCTGGCATTAAAATAATCAGAACATAAAATGAAAATCTAGTTATTTATCAAATATACAATATGAATATGTATATTTTTCTAACTAATTTATTTCTGGGTCTAAGTGGTTGGATTTTCTTATTTGAAATGCATTTTTTATGTAGCCTATTCAAACACACCTTTAAAAACAAATCCATTACTTTTATTTTATTATTTTGATACAATGGATACTACGAATTATTATGTTGAGATTGAGTTGAGGTAATTATGGTAAATGCCCCCATATCCATACTAAGAGAGATTGGAAAGATGCATTCTTGGATAAAACACCCACTCCGGCCTAAATCTGGATTCAAATTCTATCTTTGAAATTGACTATTTTTCTCACATTAGAATTACAATTATTGTAAAGTATATTTAAAAATAATTAAGTTTGCTTTGTAATAATGTTTTCTAAGAACTACTGCTTCACGGCCGATTAACTGGGAAATTAAATACACGATTACCTTTCAGCCAAAAAAGTATCAAAATGTATATTAGAAGACTGTACCGTTACTAGGAACTCTCTGTGTATAAAATACACTCTTCATTTGACAACAGTTAGATTTGGTATGTTAAATGGTTGTTTAGATTTTAAAATGGCAATTTTTAATTCAGTTGTATTTTTAATATAAGGTAAAACGTTTTAACTGGTTTCAATTCCACTGAATTTTAAAGTAAAATACAGAAAACCACACCCCAGCACGACGTCTGGTTTGAGATGTAGACTTATAACCAAGGTTAAAGACTCAAGGACAACCGAAAGTACCTGATTTATTTATTTGAGGCATCTAACATGAACTTTCTAAACTGATTGATTACATCAGCACACGAGAATTTCTCTGAGCGAGGGCGAAAGGACCTACCAATTTTGTAGGGAAAGGTATTTTCATATAGGCCTACCTTCCAGGGTTATTATACATTCCACAACCGACATGGGACCGACGGTTTTACTTCCTCTCCAAAGGAAGTTGAAAAGTACCTGATAATGTTGATACATAAGTATTCCAGTGATTGGGGCTGATATACTATTAAAATACTCGTATGTATGAATGAATAGTAAAATTATTGACGTTACCATCTAACTTTATATGAGGAGGTAATACATTAATTATTTGATTTAAGTTGTTAATATCAGGGTATTTAATAACACACTATGTAATGATATTGATTTAGATCACTCTAAAATATGTAAAAAGTCATGGATGAAGGTAACTTTTCTTTAAAGTAACATCTGTAGAGTATCCCTTTATGATTCATCCACGAAGAAACACTCGCTTTTCAGAAATAATGGGAAAAGGATTACACCATTAAAATATATTTTTTATACCATTTTTCCTGTTAAAGGAACAACCCCGCAGTATTTGGCAAAATACGCCAATTCCCTATACCAATAAAAAAAACTAGCCTTCACAGCACCTGTAGCCAGGACTCTTTCTATTAGTTAGATTTTACATTGTTGACGAAGGGAGCAAGAGGCAAGGGTTATGTCATATATAAGCCGTTTGTGCGTATGATTAAGGGCAGCCAAGCAGCCACAGACAGTCACACGCATCCGCACACACACACACACAAGAAACACTCGCTTTTCAAAAATAATGGGAAAAGGATTACACCATTAAAATATATTTTTTATACAATTTTTCCTGTTAAAGGAACAACCCCGCAGTATTTGGCAAAATACGCTAATTCCCTATACCAATAAAAACGTAGCCTTCACAACACCTGTCGCCAGGACTCTTTCTAATAGTTAGATTTTACACTGTTGACGAAGGGAGCAAGAGGCAAGGGGTATGTCATATATAAACTGTTTGTGCGTATGATTAAGGGCAGCCACACACAGTCACACACACACACACACACAAACACACACACGCACACACACACAAGTCGTTGTAGCACCCACGCTCACACAAGCAACGCAGTTAGGGACTCACTGGCACTAGCACTGGCTCTCGCAGTCACAGTCTAACACAGAATACAATCATTTACATTAATATCACAAGTGTGCATTGATATAAATAATTTAATTGGAGTATGTATAAGTGATTAACAGATGTCATTTAAATAAACCGTGTGTAAATCAACAGCCATCAATAGTTCTCTTTCTTACATTTATTAATTATACCGATTTAATTAGTGGTCGACCACGGAGCAATTAACAGCGGGTTAAACGGTATCTATTCCGTATAGTGATGATAGGCGCTCGACCACGGAGCTATAGACAACCTAAATATCATCACAGCAATAATTATATCAGGTAATAAATCCGTAGTGTTACAACTACTTATAAGTATAGATATGGTATGGATTTCAGCTAAACGAATCCCAGATTAAGGAAATATATTCTTATTGATTATAATATTGAGGTTATCTGGTCTACAGGAGACCAGGTGTTAGCGACACATTTAACCACCAAGCGTTGTAGTACACAAGTGAATGGAAGAATTGAACTGAAATAGCTGTTTTTGTTTTATTGTAACTCATTTAATGTTTGTAATGTTAACGTTCATAGGATAGATTACTTTAAAACTTGGGATACCTCGATTAGAATCGTTGCATTAAAATAGGCGAAACATTTACTAAATGAATCAAAGGAATCTACTTTGGTGGCTACATGGTCTAAGGAACCACTCTCGTGTCAGACTAGACTGGCAATGGCAGGTAGATAGGGGTCCAAATCCTGGTTGGGTGTAATTACGGTGGTTTTCCCAAAATGGTTTTATCCTCTTCCTCCACGCAAATGTGGGTCCACTTTCTCTAAATTCAACCTTACTCAGTCCTGACTCACTAGCGTAATTAGTATATGTGTTTATAACCTGGACAGGCAGTAAAACGTGAAGCTAAATAAAAAACAAAATAAAAATTCTGCAAAATTTTACATTTTACATGTCTACTTAAAAATCAAATTAATATTTAGACAGCAAATACTTAAACTAAATATTTAACCCTGGTGGCAGTAATGTCCAACTCTATATAAGAAAACAGGTAGAAAAACTTAAAACAAACTAGGACCCCCACTCGGAATTCAGCAAAGATCCCATACATTCATTAGGCCTTTATTACCATTCAACTAACCAGCCCCATGGTGTAGTGGTCAGTGCACCTGTATACGAGTCTAGAGATCCCGGGTTCAATTCACGGCTGGGACCTTGGGGAGGCCCTATTATTCCTGTAAGGGAAATTATCCCAAAGATCACCAGGGTTTGGTTAGTTAGGTTTAAATAAAGCGTAAGTTTTTCCACTGATTCAACGCCCTAAACTATCAACATCACCTCACCACATCGGGACACGGAAAGGATATAAAATTAGAACATTCGGGCGTCCCCTGGGCAAAGGTACTTTAGTACTGGCTAATCCTTCCACTACTGGGGTACGAGTGATGTAGCCTAGATGAGCATAATAATAATAATAATAATAATAATAATAATAATATTCATTATTATTATTACCATTCAACTATTAACTGAAGGGATATGATGATTAGGTATTAAAAATCTGATATTTAAATCCAAATTTCTGTTTGTAAGTTTTGAATGTCTACAATTCTAGAAATATATGAGTCACATTTGTCATGATATTAAGGGGGACAAAGGTAAGGCTTTCCAGCAAAAAAGGTCACGTAAAGCAAAAAACCCCTTAACAAATCTAGAAATGTACTTCTCAATTTATTTGGACCCAATTTGTTTCTATTAAAAGGGCCACCAGGATTTTTTTTCCCCCACCAGTAGCGTGGCTTTGAGTGTTGCCAGTGTCAGCAAAAATGGTCAAAACTGTACATTTGAATTGTTCTAATCACTCAGTAGATCTCTTATTGGAGAAGTAAGAAATGCGAATACATTCTCATTTGAGGTACATAGAGCAGAGCTTACGTATGACTGCTCAAATAATGAGTGAGTGGGTGATAATGTGTAAAAGGTACATTTTTAAGAAGTTCTGTAAATCCTGACAGCACTCCACGGCACACCACTGAGGTTTTACAAAGCAAACATTTATTCAAACAAACAAATCTCATAAAATTATTGTTATAAGAAACATTAAAATAAATGTTGCAGTGCACCAAACAGACTTTCTCTCTCCTTTACCGAAAAAGGTAGACATTTACTTAAAACTATCAAGATGTGGAACAAATAATATAAATTGTTGTAGAAACATAATGTATAAAAGAACATCCCATTCCACAAAATAAATAAATAAAGGGATTATTTACTATACGCGTTTACAGAAATATATTGAGAAAAAAGAAACACCACTGTTCCCCAACTCTCACCAACTCTCTATTTCCTGGACCTCCATTTGAAGAATATATATTTTTCTTATATCTTGGAAACTTTTGGTTTTATAAAAATATACTTTAAATAACATTATTTTATTTTTAATAGTCCTACAACTCTGCAACTATAAGTTATTTTATATCTCAAATAGTTGCGTATATATGTTCAAAATTGAAGATATGTTATTTTCCCGGAAAAATGAGATGCACCATTTTGTTTATGATGTTAACAAGTAGATCCAAGCATATGCTAGCACAGTTAATTGTAGATTATCAGCGAAGCTTGGAAGATGGAAACGATCTTTTAGCTACGGATGTAGCCGTATTAGGTATCATATTCACAAACTTAGAAAAATGACACCTGGCCACGGGGATTGGGCCTGTGACCTTTGACTTAGCACGTAAATACCCTACCACTGAGATATTCAAGATTAGTCCCTTGCTCAAGATCACTCTTCATTCATAGTTTATGACAGAGTCTGTGATGGACGTGTGGAAATAATCGGCTATCAATGGGCTATCATTGATATCACAACCACTGGTGGTTTGATTCCCGTATAAAGGGGTCACTTTTCAAATTTACGAACATGTTAAATAGTGCTTAGATAAACATTTTAATCAAAAACGTTAGAGACAGTTACTATACAATCAATGTTTTCTATTTTCGCCCTCAATTAAGCTACCCTTAATGTTAGGGAATAGAAAAGAAATTACAAATACTCTTATAGGGAGGTTTGTGAAAACCCTAAAGACCAAGTTTTAACCCGATCGGTAAAATGTTAATATTATTATTATTTAGCACCGCGTCTTACTACCCGTTCGGGCTATACGCTGATCGGTAAAATGGTTTTGGCTCTAGGCTAATATATTGGTACAATATATTGAAAAAAATCCACTTTTTCGGCTTCGTGAGGTTATCATAACTAGATTTTTTTTACGATCACAATACTTCCTCTTTTCTAGGAATCACGAGAATTAAAAAAAAAATGTTCATATTTAGCCCAACCAACGTTAGGAATTTATACTAGGATTAACAAAAATAAAACATAAAAATAAAGCCATCCGATGTTTGATCATAAAAACTTTACGAGCGGGCTGGTCTGGATCGTTTACTTCTCTGCTTACAATGAAGGTTATTACCTCGTTTACAGAACGACACTAAATTAGGATCCACCCAAAGCTGGAATCAAAGGGGTGGTAACACAAAGTGACACTTCCAAGTTTCGGCCCATTGTTCTTATGTTAGTGTGACAGAACCCATTGTTTCGTGAAGTAACCTTAATTAGTATGCCTTAACGACGAAGAATACTTAAGGCATGTTGCATCCAAGCGAATAGTGCCACCTTCAATTTGCATGGTTTCAATAATAAGTAAAGGCGTTAAGTTGAAACCAACATGTTGCAAGCGGTTTGGAATTTAAGATCGGTTCGACAAACTTAAGACAGTAATTATAGAAACTGCTTTAAGACACAGCAGCTAGTGGAACTGCTTCAAGACCGTAACTAGTGGAACTGCTTCAAGACAGCAACTAGCGAAAGTGCTTCAAGACAGTAACTGGGGAAAGTGCTTCAAGACATTAACTAGTGGAAGTGCTTCAAGACAGTAACTAGTGGAAC
The DNA here is from genome assembly GCA_902141375.1 of Timema poppense. Taxonomy (NCBI): domain Eukaryota; kingdom Metazoa; phylum Arthropoda; class Insecta; order Phasmatodea; family Timematidae; genus Timema; species Timema poppense. Next base: position 174,713 of record CABFOV010000083.1, read on the forward strand.
TGCTTCAAGACAGCAACTAGTGTAACTGCTTCAAGACAGTAACTGGGGAAAGTGCTTCAAGACATTAACTAGTGGAAGTGCTTCAAGACAGTAACTAGTGGAAGTGCTTCAAGTCAGCAAGAGGAATAATTGGCTCAAGATAGTTACCTGCTCCGCTAGGTGGCGGGGGAGTGGAAGATGTACTCGTGGTGGCAATGGCCGATGATTCCACACAACGGGACATAGGAGGAAAATCAGAGGGCAGTGGGAGGGTTGCTTGTATCATTGTGGACTTCAACAGTAACTAGTGGAACTGTTTCAAGACAGTAACTAGTGGAACTGCTTCAAGACAGTAACTAGTGGAACTGCTTCAAGACAGCAACTAGCGAAAGTGCTTCAAGACAGTAACTAGTGGAACTGCTTCAAGTCAGTAAGAGGAATAATTGGCTCAAGATAGTTACCTGCTCCGCTAGGTGGCGGGGGAGTGGAAGATGTATTCGTGGTGGTAATGGCCGATGATTCCACACAACGGGACATAGGAGGAAAATCAGAGGGCAGTGGGAGGGTTGCTTGTATCATTGTGGACTTCAAGTCAGTCAAAGTTAGAAGAGTTAGTTAAATAATTCACGATCGTACGGAAATACAACTTGCAGTTCTTAACCTGGGCTTAACGAGCAGGAATTAGTACTATTTTTTTTAACAATGTGTCTTACTACCGGTTCAGATTGTACACATCTACGATCATTATTCTAATTAGGTAGGAATGAGGAAGGAAGCATTTTAGAGGTAGTCTACCAGCACTTGCACTGAAGGTGAGTGAGAAGCCATTTAGTAAAAACCACCCTCACTAGACCCGATTGGGATTCGAACCCTGATCTCCCCATCTTTAGAAAGCAAGTTTAACACGGCAGGGACGCCTTAGACCATTCGACCAATAAAGCGGGTTTTAAATTAGTAGATCTGTACATGTGTAGTTCTCTCTTGCAGCCTGTATTCACACCAGCGTATACTGTTCACCTGTCCTCCCCACATAACCGTATAGGTGATCACGTGGTATAAGGCATCAATCTAGTGATAAACTGGATTGCTGGGTGACGGGAATGTCAGGGTTCCAATTTCGGTTAGGTTCGCTGATGGTGGTTTTAAATAGGTGATTTATCGCAGTGGATTCATCCCCCTTCCTCCACGCTAATGCGTGTACATTCACTATAAGCTCTACATCTTCAACCCTTCACGATTAGTGTGAATATATGGAAAGAACAGATGAATAATAGGACCTGGATAGCCAAAAGGTGGCCTCTTGATTCCGAACAATCCTGATTACGTACAGTTCAAATTGCAAATATGAGATTTTTGATACATGGGGAGGAGTCCATATTTTGGACACGCCATGTTGCTATTCCATCCCACCCCTAATTTAATAATAGGGGTGGCCCACGGGGGCCTAGCAGTCATACGTTCTTTCAGCCTCGTCAGTATTAATTTAATTACATTACATACACCAACATTTCTAGGTTAGGTTAGTCTAGAATAGGTTAGGTTATGTCAGGTTAAGTTAGGTTATGTTATGTTAGGCTAGGGTAAGTTTGATCAGGAGGAAATCCCCGGGGGCCGGTGGGTGCTGTGGGTAGCCCCTCCCATCCGTGTCACCACCTTCACGTAAGAGTTGCTCTTTTACTTGTTTGCAATTTAGGCATTCAATATTTAGGTCACCATAATATTTTTGGGCTTGTTCGCAATTTGGATGAGTTCTGCCTTATTTGCACTCTGGACTGTTCGCAATCAGGATACGACCAACAGAAAATAATTATTAAACACCCAATACAATCACTGAAGGAACTTCAGATCTTATGGAGAAAAGATTTATCTTACCTCACTTTGGGCTAACTGTTGCCAAATCTCCTTACTCTCAGTCATGCTGGAAGGTGGTGTGCTGGGGTAGTAAGAAGTCACTGACAACATCGATGAACCAGCGTTGCGAATTTTTTCTTATATGCAAGGGAATATTGACCACACGAAAACAAGAGAATGACAACGTTGCATCTCATTAGTAGACATGCAGTTCCATCAGAAATGATACACAGTGAAATAGCATTGTTTTTAGGTAGGCCTGCATGTTTTTATTTTCAAAAGCTATAGCTCTCTATTCATTTATTCACCCAAAATCATGTTGAAACTATTAGTTATGACATGACGGGATTAAATTAGTCTATTTTGTGAGCTTGACATTTCCTCGAAACCTATTTAGCGGGTTATTTTTATCCAGGCTATTTGTGTATGGCCATCCATTTACCCAAATACGGTAAGTACAGTATCTTTTGTTTACTCTGAACGTAGAAAGCTTACCTTACATGGTTTCACTAAGGCATAACCTATTGGATAGGGTCATAGTGTAATCCGCCAAGGTAAGGCTGCTACCGTTCAAGGTAAACTGAGTGTACTATTGGCGTTGAGGCTGGTTGTTTAGTGCTATCTATAGATTTATTAGATTAAGTTATTTTGTAGGGCATGAGTGGTTTTAACTTTGTGCTAGTAACGTTTATCTAAAATGTTTAAAATAAAAATTACAAATATAATTAAATTGAGTGTCACCAAACTATCCCATGCAATAGGTATATACTCTCGCGTGAGTTATGGCTGTACACAAGCCAACACGTGATATGCCACCAAACTATTCTACGAAAGAGGTACTTCTCGCGTGAGTTCCGTCTATACAAAAGCCAGTATGTGAAATGTGAGTTCCGTCTATACAAAAGCCAGTATGTGAAATGTCACTCAACTATTTTACGCAAGAGGTACTTTTTGCGGGAGTTCCGAAAGTACACGTCAGCACATGAAACGTCACCAAACTATTCTATGTAAGAGGAACGTCACGTGTGAGTTCCGACTGTACAAAAGCCAGTACGTTAAACGTCACCAAACTATTCTACGAAATAGGAACTTCTCGCGTGAGTTCCAGCTGTACAAAAGTCAGTACGTGAAACGTCACCAAACTATTCTACGGAAGAGGAACTTCTTGCGTGAGTTCTGGTTGTACACAAGCCAGTATTCGAAATGTCACTAGACTATTTTACGCAAGCGGTACTTCTTACGGGAGTTCCGGAAGTAAGCACGTTAGCACGGGATATGCCACCAAACTACGCAACGCAAGAGGTACTTCTCACGTGAATCCCGGAAGTACATAAGCCAGCACGTGGGAGGTCACCTAGACATCTAGGCACGTGCATCCTAATTCACAGAGGACACTTCTCAAAGGGTGGAGAGTGTCACCTTGGTCGAGAAGGTACCGCCTTCTCAGGTACAATGTTCGTACCTCATCGAATACACGTTGCAAATAAATAACAATAATAGTAAAAAAAACAATCAAAAACTCTCAGCTGAATATATCAAAGAGAATTCATAATGTAACATCTTGTCGCACAACTTGTATCGAGGGAGTAAAGAGGGAGGGGATGGGAGGAATCTTAATAACAATAATGCATCGTAAAGGGTGTTGCCAAACAAGTTTTTTTTAAAAGTCGCTTGACTAGCCTTTGTGTGGCTATACTTGGAATGGGTTTGTAATATAACAATTTTTTTTCCGACGTTCTGAGTGACACCGATGCTGGAAAACATCCTGTTCTTTAATGCCCAAGCATGCATAAAAATTTTAATTCGCTAAAATCAGTGAGATCTTTTACAAATATTACATAGAAAAAATATGGCGTAAGAAGTATATATCTACTAGGATATATTTATTAAATACTTCACAAATGAGTGTAATGCACATTTTAAAAATCCTTCGTGCCATAGGTTCCCTAATTTACATTTTTATTAAAGTAGGCCTTGATTAGTTATTTATTCACAATTCGTGAATCAGTCAATTCAACTATTTTTGAATTGATGAAAACAAAACCAAGTGTTGTTTAAAATATCACATTTTATAGTTTTGGTAATCTATTTAATTAAGTTCATTTGATTAGAACGTGTCTCGGCGAGAAAATTGACTGTTTTTCCCTAATTTTAACTAGGAGAATTTATTTAAAACACATAATAGGGGTGTTAAGAATGTTTTATTTAGCTGTTGCCTAAAGGTAGTCTCAATACAAATTTCACGAGTACATCTAAAACTGCCCTAAAACTTAGGTCTTAGATAAATGGTTCAATGCAATATTCAGATGGAGGCAGTAAATATAGTACCATTATCATAGGAACAACATTAACTGTTTCAAATGTACCAGTAGTTATTTAAGATTTAATCTGTTTCTATGTATTCATAAGTGCTCTGTAGTTGACGCTTTTGACAGATCTGAAATAGATCTTAGTCATGTTGGTTAATCTTCATTCTTTCTATTTTCACCCTAATATTGTTTTCCTGCCACCACCCACCTGAACATTTTCATTTCACTTTTCATAGGATAAGCACGGCCGCTGACTCAGCAACCTTAGTTAAATCGCAAATTCTGCTAGAAGGAGAACAAAAGGGTGCTCGTTCGGTACTAAGAGAAAGCAAATACACAATTTTACCTTCTGCTCACGTTTTCACGTCAATTTCTATTTGCATAAATAATTTAAAATTATCAAACATTATATTTTACCCTTCATATAATTTATATGCAAATCAATCTCTGAAACATATCCTGTATTTTCTAAACTTTTATTAATTCAAATATCTTTTTTTTTTATGACCAGTTTGAACTTCAAACTTGAAAAGACCCGCCAAGCCATCATGTAAAGAGAAAAAACAACAACAATAAAATTGTACATACCCTGTATTTTAAAGTTTCACACATACTAATTATTCTCTTCATAAATTACAACTCCGCCTGCGCGTCTCAAGTTGTGAAGTTGTAGTGTTCATAATGTTTAGTTATAGGTTCCGCCCAGTTGATTCATCATATGTGAGCTGAAAAAAAATAACACGGGTTGTCGGTGATTTATTAGGTTATGAAGCCCATTACAATAACGATTACACTATGGAGATGTCAGCATTAATTACCTGGAACGAATTGAGGGAGAAATGGGAGGAGTGATGGATATTATTTCAATCCATTCATTGGTAAGAAATTCAACTAATAAGTCCGCAGACTCACGGAGGGTGTTTGGTTCGAATTCCAGCCTGTACAAATGTTGATACACACGTGTTATGAAAGCTGGTGATGCACGGGTGACTATTAGCTTACTACAAATGCAGCCACACAAACTGATGACACATACCTGCGTTAAAGCACCCAAAAAATACTAATCATAATGACGACGATGATGATGATGGTGGTGATAATAATAATAATAAAACTAACATAACTACATAGAAAATTGTAAAATCATAGTGAAATAAAAAAGAGTGTTTAAGACGGCAGTATTAATTTATTAAGCACATTAATAAGCTAAAATTTTAGTAATAAAAATAAATCGCGCCTTATGAAGGCTACATACAGTTTGTTACGCTTCAACTTGTTATTCTCATTCAAATATATCACACTTTCTGAAAACCTAATACTATTTTACATAGTTTTGAAAAATATTCTACCATTACAAAATTGATGATAAATCTATAATTTATAAGTCGACCTAGTAGTTTTGAAAATATTATTTACTATCAATATAGTTAAATGATTTAGTGAAACAAACAAGGTGCTCAGGAAATATTGCGGGGAAAAGCGATTAAACTCGCCGAACAAGCAAACCAGGCATGTAAACAAACCAATTATTTGAGAAAGTTTCAAATAAATATACCCAACGAGAGTGTAAAAAAACAAAAACAAAAACAAAAAAAATTTAAACAAATAGACTCAAGTTTGTAAAAATGCCAAATAAGTCAATAAGTTGACCTAAAAACGGGCAAATAATTTTCTCTACTACATAAGCAAACCCAACAATTCAGCCACAATATAATGTAATGTTATGATGATTTAAATTAAGCAAAAAAAGAAAGCCAAATAAATGAGATAATGAGTAAGCAAGTAAACTTATCAGCATCCTCTTCGGTGGTAGAAAGATCTAAGGAAAGGATGCCAAACTCACGGCCATGCTTTTCTGCGGTCCACGAACCTTATGATGAACCATAATACAATGCGTCCCTATTCTTCTTTTTATAAATGTCGAGGAAATACAACGTTTGGTTGTGTGATATTTGGGAACTTGGCATAATGTGGGAAATTCTGCCAGATGCGGTTAGTGCAACAAATCTATAGTATTTCCTCCAAAATGGATCAATTCCCAACATTTGAGCGTCATATAAGTTCAATGTTTGACACCACGCAAATGTGTGAACTGTTACCTTCTCATATGAAATGAAACCGAACACCCGATAGATCTAGGCCTACGGACACAAATTTGTCAACCACGATAAAAGCGACTTTGGACTAAGTTTTAAAGCCCGACATTAACACCATTACTGCAAATAAAATATTTCAAAATGTAGATAAAACATATAGGGTTAAACTTATTGTTTTGTATCATAGGGGCTTACACTTTTTATTCCATTATAATATGACACAAAGTTGGAACATTTTATTTAAGATAATGCCAATACATTTTTTTTAATGTGGCCCTCTCACTATTTTTAGTTTTCAATGTGGTCCTTATAATTAAATGTGTTTGGCACGCCTGGTATAAGGTGTCACTCTCGCATTAGACTGGAATATCAATGTCAGAAAGATCAGGCTTTGAATCTTGGTCAGGTGTAGTTCCTTAAATTATTCTCCCCTCACCCTCCACGCCAATACGGGTACACTTTTTCTAATTTAAACCTTAATCATCCCTAACACATAATTGTAATTAAAATAGAAGCGTATATCCCGAACGAGTAATGAGACGCGGTGACAAAAATATCTTACCAGCGAATCAAGCCATGCAAATAAGATAGATATAAGAACGCTAAATAAGCATAGTATCAACAACAAAAACCGACAAACTATCAAGCCAATCAGACAATAGAGCTATTCAAACACAAAACTCCTAAGCTAACAAATACACACAGATTATATTTCTCCAAATAAAATTAAACTGTAAACAACATTAAAACACAAGATAATAAGTGAGTTTAAGGAAATGTGAATGGAGCTAATTAAATTTGATGCTAAGCAGATCATGCTTGGTTATTTAGACGTAAATACAAGGTTGGTTGCGAATATCTTAATTATACCCAACCAAAGTTATATTATTTTAAAATACTCTAATAAATGTACACCCTATTAAAAAGCCCACACACTTTTTTTTCACATAATATCGGTTAAATTTAGTACATTTTGACTAAAATAAGTTTTATAATGAAGATTTGAAGGAAGCAGTCCAGAGAACGGAACAGGCGAAATATGATCATCTACGAAAGAGAGCTATTAAAAGTTTCATACAGATCAGGGTGGTCCAACGTTTTTCATCCCAAGGGCTAAATATGACTATCAGTTTGCACCATAGGCCGTATATATAAAGTAGTTTGATCAACAAGCCTACAAACAACACTTAATAAACGATTATTTTCAATACTTTTATATGCATCTTATTGAAAAAAAAAAAGTTTACTAATCTGAAAAATATGTATCATGAAATATGCATGCACTCACACACTTTCACAAAACAATTAACATTATAAATATCTATTTATACTTAATTTAACTAATCAAATAAATTCATAATAAAATGAAATCATGACTTTTTTTAAATATTATTATTATTAGTTAGCACCGCGTCTTACTACCTGTTCGGGTTATACGCTTTAAGTACTAATTCCGCTAATTGATTAGGAATTGGGAAGGTTGAATTAGAGGAAGTGAACCCGCATTCGCGTGGAGAGAGGGAGTGGAAAACCATTTAGGAAAAACCACCCCTAGTTCACCCGACCGAGGTTCGAACCTCGATCTCCCCATCCTCAGCAGTAGAGCTCAACACGACAAGCGCGTTAGCCAACTGCGCCACCGAGGCGGGTTTTTAAAAATAAATTTGATTGTTTCACATCTCCCAAAGAGGGGTTCTCTTTAATTTTACTCCAGGAAACTTTGGGGGCCACATTTTCCGTGAGCGTGGGTTACACTTGGCCCACGGGCCACAAGGTGGATCAAAGTGGCATAAGCAATCCAATTTCTTCTTAGTTCAATATGTTATTTAATATTATTTGATTGGTCCTTGTGCGTGATGCCATATCGTTACAGACCAGATCTGGGCAGGAGTTGAAAGTGTGTAGTTATAATTTTAGTGACTGAGTAATTTTTTTTTGTAACAGAGCACTTTTCAGCCCAGAAGCTCTTGACAGGTCTTACTAGAGGACGGGGCTAAAGGTGATTATTTTTTTTCACCTCTCAACTTATTAGATATAAGGTAGAGCGAACATTAATGGCAACCTTCTTGCTTATTTGATGCAATTATGACGTTAATGAATTCAAAACATGCCAAGCGCTCGGGCATACGTCAGGGAATTATAAACGTACTCTGCGTACCATGTCACGAACACGTTTTATAGTAGAGCACACACGTGTTTTGTGTATGTGGGAGGGAGGGGTGGGTTAGCTCCTAGATTCTTCCTCACACCCCAATGTAACCGAGTCCTTCCAGCTAAATTCTGATCTGTCTTTTCGGTAGCAAAGCCGACTGGTCCATCACAGACGCCTGCGTGGGAAAAGAGAAGACCGCCAAAAAATGAGTTCAGGAGATCGCCTTAACTCCATGATGTGTGTGGGTTTGTTGGTTTCACGATCTCGGCATAGGTCTATTGTCGTTGAGTGTTTCTGGTTTGAGTCTTGTTTGGAGACAAATAATGGAAGGAAAGACTAGTGGTTCGAGCTCTTACCTTTTTAGTTTTGAAATGTTCTAGAGTTTTTGGACGTTTTAGTACTGAACATCATTGACTTAAGATATATAACCTAAAAGGATAGGATTAGGAGTGTGGGTCATTTAAGGACTATCAGGGATTCAATATCTCGTAATAATAATAGGATGAGATGGTAAGTTATTTAAAATATAGTTTATGTTCTCAAATAAAAAAAATCAAGAACAATCTGAGGGTTCAAATGGGCTTTAAAACCTTTGAATATTTTCATACATGAATGTGTTCATAACTACTACTAGGTTAGGAATCTCGTGTTTTTGTTTAGGGAAGTAGGTGTTAGGAGTAGGCTTGATATAGAGATCCCGCCAGGACACTTCAACGTTGTTCCTTTCACCTTTATAATATGTAGTCAATATCTTAAGCACATTTGGTCATCATCTCAAATGGCCTTTTGGAAATAGTCACAACCTGATTAACCTATGATTTAGTTTTAAATCCCACCTCGTATTTTTTTTCAACTAAATACAAGCCTACATCCTGGAGAAAAAAAAAGCCTGGATAAAATAAATATACTTAAAACCGAGGGATTCTTAGGCCGGTATTACACTATCACATTTTTCTTTGATCAAAGAAATATATGTAATATATTTCTTTGATCAAATATATGATAAAAGATTTAACGCCGTCTTTGATTAAAGATGTGTTATTACACTACATCACATTTCTTTTACAATCGCTACAATATATGTTATTAAAATAATTGACTCCAATGGTTTAATTCCAAGTGCAGCGACTGTGAGTGTTATTGTGATAATCTCATTGCTGCTTGGAACTAAAAGAAAACCTGTTAAATGATTGTGGATTCTACTTTGGGTTGGGAGACGAAATTCAAGAGGGATTAACAGTTGCCTGCTAAAGGAACTTCAAACTGAAGATCCGGAATCTTATCAAAAATATTTACGCATGAACTGTGAAACTTTTAAATATTTGGTAGCAAAAGTCACTCCATTAATTAAAAGAAAAAATAAACACCTAAGAAATCCTATGACTGATTCGCACATGCAGGATAATCTTTCAGGTGCCATTTTCTTTGATCAAACCTTAGAGCATGTTCTATAACGAAAATATGTGATCAAAGATCTGTAAAATATTTCTGTGATCAAAGATCTTTGAGGAGTCGTCAAAGTTACATCACATTTTCTTTGATCACAGATCTTTGATCAAAGAAATTTGACAAAAATGTGATAGTGTAATACCAGCCTTAAGATGGCCTGTATTTAATACACTTTGCCCTCGATAAGGTCTTGCACTGAACCATTAGTTCACATCACGATGCTAAAATTTGTGTTCAACTAGATAAAATTCAATGCCTTCAAAAACCATGTGTGCAAGCTCTGCTAAGCCTCAAACTCTAAAATATAGATGGACATGAGACCCTCTTTAATACATATTCCCCTCTCTGTTACCCTCCACAAATGTGCTGGAGTCACGCTCAAGTCATGGCAGTTGTATACTGGACCAATGATGGTCGGTTTCATCTTCTGACACAGAGGCGTGACGGACAGCGAGTGAGCTAGGGAAAAAAACAAATATATTCATTTTAACATTAATATGCTCACTTTTATTTTTATAATAGCTGCAAGCACTCGGTTTGGCTGGGTGAAGTAGCAGCTTATAATTTGATTCTACACAACTCACTTAAAATATTTAATTTATATTGACATTTTTTCAGCATTACATTAATACCAAAGTAACCTGGTGGTCTAGGGGGTAAGGTGTCACACTTCTGAGCTGGAGTCCGGGGTTCAATCCTTGGTCCTGCCACAGATTTATCTGATCACCAAATCCTTCCTTCACCTCTGACAAGACGTGTGTTAATTACAACTTGTGAATGTGAGGAACGCCAGGCCTCCACCGTGGTTCGGATTCCACGTTAAACTGTAGGTCCTCCATTTCATCTCACAATCACCTACCATTACACATTAGCGTAAGTGCGTATAACCCGAACGGGTAGTAAGACGCGGTTCTAATAATAATAATAATAATAATAATAATAAGTCATTAGTACCAACACGCCATATTAATGAAAAATAAAATCCTGGTTCAATAATTTCTCTATATATTTGAAGTTGGCACTTCTAAAATTTATCTTTGGATTTGAAACTAACAATTCTCCCTGATTTTTTTAATTTGAAATTGTCACTTCTCTTGAAATTTTTCTTTGAATTTGAAACTTACACTTCTCGTGAAATTTATATTTGGATTTAAAACCAATTCTTCTCAATAAAATTTTTCTTTGGATTTGAAATTAATAATTCTCGCGGAAATTTTTCTTTAGATTTGAAATTAATACTTGTCCTTGAGATTCATCTTTCGATTTGCGGGTTGACACTTGTAACTTATCTTTGAAATTGAAGTTATCTTTGAATTTAAGGATTACGTTTTCTATTAAATTTCTTTTTTCACATTTGAAATTGATCCTTCTCCTGAAATTTTTCTTTGAATATGAAATTATTACTTATCACTTAAAATTTTCTTTGAATTATAAGTTATCGTTTCTCCTGAGAGTTTTTGCCTCAAGCCCCAGCCTATCAAGTCAGTCAGACGGTCTGACCACTCACCCAGCCTAGCCCTGATTCATCCTACTGTTTTTGTGCGTCTGGTATAATTAAATCCTAGAAAAGAAAGTCTCTCACATTGTGGCAATCCAAGGTTTGTGGGAGTCAAGAGGGTGGGGTGAGGGGGCTATGATCAGGTCTCTTCCATTGTATTCAAACCTAACATTTTGCGTTCGTCCTAGTGAGGGATATAAAGGGAGGAGGGGATCAAGATGTACGACTCTTCCTACATTCCCATATATAGAGCACACCTAGGTGTAATTCCCTACAATCAAAGTTAATTACTGGCAAAGACTGGACAAGAGGATCTTTAAAGTCCAACCGCATGGTTTCTTGTACGTTAAAAAAGACCAGATACCTACCCAGGTAGATGTTTCTGTGGTTTAAAGATCCCCTGAAAGTATTATTAATAATGTGTTTTTCTATTCCTCTTCAATACCTAGACTCTTAGCTTAACGGAATCTTATACAAATTCATAGCACCTACAATCCCAGTTATGTTAGAATTTATTCAAGAGGAATTTAATGTAATAAAAATCTCTTACCTTCTGCTGTTGTGGGACTTTACTATGAGCCACCAGGGGTAAGGACTACATGCAGCGTAAAACGATAATACTTACTTCTCATTTTCCTGAACTATAAGTCTTACGTTGTTATTATTATTATTAGCACCGCGTCTTACTACCCGTTCGGTTTATACGCACTTACACTAAATGTGTAATGGTAGGGTGATTGTGAGATGTAATGGAGGACCTACAGTTTAACGTGGAATCCGAACCACGGTGGAGGCCTGGCATTCCCCACATCCACAAGATGTCTTGTGCAGAGGTGAAGGAAGTGTTTGGTAATCAGATAAATTTATGCCGGGACCGGGGATTGAATCCCGGCCGCCAGCATAGAAGTCTGACACCTTACCCTGTGCCGTCGCCCTTACTCTTCCTAGAAGACTAAGGCTGGCGCACAATACAAAAATTAAACTAAAATAACAAAGTAGTAAATTTGCAGAGGGTGGTGAGAAATGCAAGAGAACAGCCTGTTTACTTATAATGTCCTTGACTTGTACTCAAAAATATTTTGGACGCCAAGCAGGATGACAAAAGCAGGAAACTAAATTATGACGAAATATGTCAAAAATAACATGGTGTAGTTTTATTGATATTAACAAAAAAATTTGAATAGGATACATAAAATAGAAAATGCGTTATTTATACAATATACAGTTTAGTGAGGCGATTTGTATATGATAGTATAAAAAAAATAACAATGGACTCTACAGGCCCGCAAGGCCAATGAGTTAAATTACGGAAATATTTACTATACAAAATCTGGTCGTTGAAAAAAAACTTACTCCTTCCGAGTAATAACATTAAAGTTTTGCCATATGGGCCAAAAGGTTAAAAGGAGTCAGTGATACCATTACTGAAACTCATTGAAAACATTGAAAACTCCCATTTGCCTGGTTAACCGCGTTTACCAGATAAACTTTATACGAAAATACAGCATTTGATACCTTCTAAGTCCTAAAACATACGACCAATTTGTACTTTAAATATTTGTAACTATTTTAAACTAGACATTTGAAAATTACGTACATCTGACTTATTTATATTTCAAAAGATTCTAAATTAACATTTTGAATGTTACGTGGTGACTCTACATCTGACAAATTTATACTGCAAAAGATTCGAACTTAACATTTTGAAAATTACATAAAGTTTTTACAATCTGACATATTTATACTTCGGATACGACGCTTCTAGCATTTCAAATAATATCTGTTGAAGAGTTTTATTCGTACCTCAAAAACCCAAGGAATGTCCAAGGGGACGGCCCTGCCGAGAGAAGTGAAAAACATCACGGACAATACAAGCATATATACGATTATACCAGCTCAGAGAGGGGGATAAGGGGTAACTACAAACATAGGGAAAACAAGACACATGATGGGAGGGAGGGGATAAAAATGTATCAACGTGGAGCTAAAATTAACATTCTGGACGTATTACACTTTTACGGCGCATGCTCGCCACACACCCCTTCACACCCCGCCACGGGGAATAGAGCATTTTACTCTTTCAGTGTTTACACCGCGTTCAGACGAACAACGTTTTTTGTGGAAGGAGGACGCCATTATTCTTTCGTGTGATAAACAGTCAGTCGGCGCAGCACAGTGGGGGACTTTTGGTGAGTTTCTTGCATTTAGACTTATTTCTTGGAGCATATATTTCCAATAAATGCTACAACCCCTAGACCGCCAGGTCACCCCCTTACGTTGTTAATTATGGATTAAATAGCCAAGCCATTATAGTTGTTAAGTATGGCCGTAGCCGTAAGTAAATATCATACTCTTCAAATTGAAAAAATGAAACCTAGACATGGGAATAGAACCCGATACCTTTGGATTAGTACGCTAATGCTTTCACCATTATGGTATTCAGGAGTCATCCAGAGGTCAGAGTCACTCTTTACTCACTTGTCAAGGGGGTTGAAATCAGCACGATGAGTGATGTGTCAAAGTTTTTGTCGCTTAACCTGATGGGCTGGGGTTCGATACCTAGCTGAAACCACAGAGAGGTTTATTATCCACGATGTGTCTTACCACCTCTAATAGTAAGCTCTAATGCATTTCCTTAAATCTAAACTACTCGGATTATTTAAAATTAGAATGGAACCATTATTGTTACTGTGCTCAGCGTCTTATTAACCATCCGGACTAAACAGCAAATTGAATTGAGAGAATATGTACCAGAATTTGCGTGAGGGATGGTGGGAAACTATTTTAGTAAAATAAAACCACTTCATCAATAAATCCAACCGAGGTTTGAATTCTTGCCTACCCGTCACCGAAAAAATGGATTAAATGAGATGGACGCCTTTTCCCTTACATATCTATTATTTATTGATTTAATAGTATCACTTGGGAGTAGGGAAGAGAATGTTTTTTGAGAATATTACCCGGTAGAGAATAATTTTGTGTTTGGTAAAATTAAGCTTAATTTAGCAAATACAATTTATTTAATTTTAGATGAATAATTTCTTTGAATATTAATAATAATTGAGTGTCTGGGCCACATCAATCCATAGCTCAGTTTACGCATAGCGTATAGGTTTGAGGAAAGATTAGCCAGTACTAATGTACCGTTGCCCAGGCGACGCCCGAATTTACTAATCGTACATACTTTTCGTAAAGGGTCTTTCCGTGTCAGGGTAAAATGAGAGAATGATGATGAGGTAAATCCAATGAAAATCTTAACCTAATTTAAACCTAATTAACCAAACCCTGGTGATCACGGGAACTATCTCCCTTTAAAGTTAGATCCACCAGCACCAGGGGGGGAATCGAACCTGGATCCTGTAGGTCAGCAGCTCTGACCACTACAACACGGGGTCGGTTATGTATTTTAATCAAGACGCAGTTTAGTTTTAAAATACTATAACAAGTTAAATTACGAGATTATCTGCTTCAGTGGCCACATGGTCTAAGCCTAGAAAAGGGGTCGGCAACCTACAGCACGAGTGTCAAGAGTGGCACGTGGAACAATTTTCAATGGTACGCTGATCGATTTGAATAAACATAATATAAAATTTTTATTTGATGGCTACACGCGGACCTATTTCAGAAACATTTTTCTAAAAATCTAAACACCCCGGAAAGAGCGGCTTATAGGAAAGTGTTTTCTGAGAAATGCCAAGTTCTCGGAAATATTGGCTTTGCTTTTGTAGGTTCAACACCCCTATTTGGTTTATACTCCATTTACTAGCGTTATTTAATTTTTTGTAATTGATAAATTATGATGTTTAGAATTTTCAGGCTATTGCAAATACTTATTATTTTAAGTTTGATAGAATAAAGTTATAAATATATTTCTTGTGATTGTTATCAACCTATATTTTAATATAAATACTGGAAGTTTTCTCAACAAAGTTGTTTTTGGTTTCTTTGATCAGCTGACTGCTTGACGCACGCTCCGTGCTGTAGACTATTTTCTTTCGAATCTTTTGATTGGATGAAGTCTCTTATTATCTCATTGGTTGAAACGGTCACGTGATTACAGATATTGAGACTGTAATCGCGAGTAGAATTTCTTATGGACCAAGAGCACGGAGTACGGACCACGGACCTACGGATACGGAGTCTGTGTCTGTGCCTTAATGAATAGGTTTTGCATGGTATCAATAGCGTATTCCAAAAATGCATACAAGTCCTAATATTCCTAACGAAACACATCGGTTTACAAAATACATATAAATCCTAACATTCCTAGCCAAACATCGGTTTACCAAATGCATACAAATCCTAACATTCCTAACCAAACACATCGGTTTACAAAATACTTTTAAGAAAATAAGTGTAATTAAAAACGGAGATATATGCCTACCTACATAGTTAAATATTGGATATCGTTTTACTGTGTCAATGTATTTTTTGTTTCAATATAAATCGATATTAATTAATTGTAATTATCAATGAATTAGATGAGTATAGTAAACTGAAATGGGATATTAATTTTACTGAAATTCATTTAAACTGGGATGGCTTGCCACGCGACTTTTTGAAGTGCGGGTAGACAATACAATAGGCTCTACCAATGTAATAGTTTTTTGTTGTAAAATAGATTAAGGAATTATTGGTTGTTGTCACCTTTTCGGTTGTTAAAATTTCCCAATTCGAGCACTGGCTACACTAATAACCCCAAGTAACAAACCTTAACAGTTAAAAGTTATAGTATTTATGATAAATTTTTAATTGGGGTATTTATTAACAGACAGATTATATCATAACACAACTTACATACTAAATTAAATTAAATATTGCCCCCCACGCCAAGCTCAGCTTCTATGTAGGTTTCAATCGGATAGTAGGACTAGCTTAGCCCGTTGCATACACATATTTTCGCCAATGACACAAGAAATCGAACCCAGGGTCATACAAAGTTGTAATTGACCAGTACAGAAACTTAACCATGGCTACAAGCTTTTGAGATGGAAAGTACCCATACAAATATAAATTAATTTGGACATCATCTGTAGGTTCATGGGCCTCAGTCGGCACCCTTAATCACTCAGGGACAAGGCAATTGTCTCTCTATGCTCTATTTTTTCCTCCAAAGTGAAAGTATCTCAACTAATCTGATCCTTGATTGGTATTAATTATCTGAAAATGCCCTTTGTTTGCCATCCGAGATAAGATCTATCGCCGTTATGCGAGCATATCTAATCCGCGCCGGGCAGCTCGATCTTTTCTCCTGGGAGGAAAGTCACAGGGCGGAGAGGGAAAGAGGGAGTCGTGTATCGGTTGGAAGTATGGGAACCAGAAGACGTATCATGACGTCACGTATCGTAAGAAGTCATCTCGGGTCAAGAGTGACCACCGCTAGACAATGCGGTAGGCACCCCCTCTTTCCACGACACGTCTTTCGGGAGCTCTCGGGACAAAAACTAACTCACTCCAAAAACGGAGGACGATTTGAGATCTGGTGAGTCTCTTGTTGGTTGAGTGGTTCGGGTGACCTTAAAATGTTCCGCGTCTTGATCCTGTCAGTTGGACCAATTCGTGGTTAATTTAAGGGTGGGGTTTGACATCGTATCACATAGAAACTAGGTTTGTTTCCTTTACTAAGGTGATAAATTAACCTTTGAAGATTTGTTGTGTTTGTACTTCACATCTAATTATTAAAATCATCAGCAAAAATGGGTGTTGGGCTCATCTATTCTGGCTTGCCCGTGATGGGTAGGTTGGAGTTCGAATACCAGCTAGGGGTATTTGAGTGACTTCCTACTTTACCCTCCACGCAAATCCGAGTATATTTCCTCTAAAGAGTTTACCATCCTCATCCTTACCCCACTAGAATTATTAAAATAGGTATATCCATGACAATTAATAAGGTGTGGTGGGGAAAAAACTCACACCAGTGGCCATGTGGTCTAAGGCATCGAGTTTGCAAAATACTGTAGTGCCAGTGACGTGGCGGTCGAGGGTCGAATTTCAGTCATGAAATATAGAGGTGATTTTTCGACATATGATTATTCACTCTCCCTGCTAACGTAGATGCCTTTTCTAAAAAAAACAAAAAAAAACTAGCCTCTTCATCCTTCGCTATGAGATTAAATCATTAATAGCCACAGCGCAATTGTGAAATATTCAAACAAATAATTTGATTACTGTATTTAGTCAAAATTTAATAAAATTAATTATTTTTTGGCAAACTATTTTAAATAAAAGCTTGCACAAGAGCACTAACATCTAAGTATATTAACATTAAATTAATCCAACGCCTTTTCACTAAAGGAACTTCCATTAACAATATTTTTACTAAACGAGGGAGACGGACTTATACTCTTTTTGAACTAGGAACCATTACTTACTGTTTGAAAAATTCGAATTAAAAGGTAACGTCTCCACAAAATTGCCAGCAAAGAAGTAAACTTAGACCTCAATATACTGAAGTAGTTATCTGAATTGTCTTCACGTTCATTTTATTAGGCATGACCTATTGTACTGACATTCAAATTACTATGCGAATAAAAAACATAGTCTTAAAAAATAGTCAATTTTATTATTTGAGACATTATTTAGGAATAGAAAATTTCGCCCACAATTTTTAGAAATATCAATAGTAGGCCTACCGGTGGCTATTTGATTACTGTGAACTCTTTAAAGTTGATTGTATACATGCGCCAAGAAATTGTGTGTTTAGCGAATATAACTGATGGTCTTAAATTAATAATGAACCCCTATCCACCAGGATTTAATTTTTTTTAAACTAGCATTTTTTTACTCTCATAAAATTTCTTTTCTTTTATCTTTCCCTTCTCTCCTCCTCAATCACATAATTGAATTCGTAAGTTACTTCCTAGCTGTGAAAGATGAAACTAATTTTTAAATTTCAACTAACCGCGTACCCTTTTATTTATTTGCCAACATGTTATTCACTCATTCATATACATTCAATGCTCTCAAGGTCCATCCAAATTTTATTGCACAATTTTAACAAGTTCTATAAATAGTGGTTCAGTGATTTTAAATCACTACAGTTCACGAGTTATAAGGGGTCAACCCTGCTATTTTATGCTTTTCATGTACCGGTAAATTAGCTGTTATTGTATGAGGCTGAAATGTTGTATAGCTAGAAATTCATATGAGGTGGACACAATGAAATATTTATAATAATTTTGTGTTAAAGACAAATAATTTTTAATATACAAGCAATTTAAAAGTGGTAAAATTCTATCCTTTTTAATCACATATAAATACTGCTTTTTTTCTACCCCGATAATTATTGGTTTTTATCTCATTTTGTAGTACACAATGTCGTTGATAAGAATTTATTTGGTCTTTTAGTCTAACTCTACTCGTTAGTTTTATTGATGGGACCGAAGTGATACAGTAGAATATTTTCTCAAGTTTCAAATGACTATCGGAAGGGAAAGAAAAGGAAAAAAATATTGGGAAGATATAAGGGATCAATGTTACTCATTTATCCAAACTGGAGCTGGACAAATAATTAACAGTGATCCCTTAAATCTTTCCAATATTTTTCTCCTTTTTTTTCCCCTTCCGATAGTCATTTGAAACTTGAGAAAATATTCTACTGTATCACTTGTGTGCTTGATTTTTTACTTATGTATTTCTTATATAAATATTACAATTCCCTTCATGATTGTATGAGTTTCACTTGCCTTACTGACTTTAAATTATATATTAAAAGGTATATAAACAACTCAATGGTGCGGAAAATATAATATTATAAGATGTTGTCTTATGTGAAGCTTAGACAGACCTAGCCAGGCGATAGTGGAAAAATACATGATTTGAATAAAAAAACTGACCCAGTCTGGAAACAGTAATGGATGTAAATTACCTTCTGTATTAAGAGTACTGTCGTTTTTCTAACACATAACGTTGCTAAATATTATATTAATTCTACGTGTTTATTGAACATGGCTAAGTTAAACATTAAAAAGCAACACGGATAAAAACCAATGAAACGAAACAAACAGGCGAGATCATGCCAAAATCGGTATCAACTTAAAATGATGAAATATTTTATTATTTACAAAGCCTAGTCTCTATGTACATATGATTTCCTAATGTGTGTGTGTTTCCACACCAACTAGAAGCCCCTAGATGACATAGAAAGATGAAACTTTGTCCACTTATAGTAATGGCCCTGAGACAGAGCCTAAAGAACTGGATTTCCGATTGTTTTTTTCTGACTGAGATTTTGGTTGAAAACAATCTTCACCATAATAATTACCAATTCCTACATCCAGTCGAAAAAATCTTGAAGCCTAGAAGACCTAGAAAATTGAAATTTCGCAGATAGGTAGCCTCTAACTTATAAGGGTGCACGAATACTTGGTATTGTAACTTAAAATTTAATAGGGGTCCCTCAAACACCAAAGTCAAAATATCTCAACGCCCAGAAGACAAAATAATCTGAAGTTTTGCAACCAAAATGGAGCAGGACTATATGACGAACGAAAATTCTCACGGGGCACCCCAAAATGAGGTGTTTCCGAAATGCTAAAGTCAAAACCGTCTCGAAGTCCAGAAGACCTAGGAGGATGAAATTTTGCAAGCAGCTAGCCCCTAATAAATAAGGATTCAGGAATATTTGATGAGAGAAAATTCCAATTTGGGGGCTTACAAAATGTGGGAGTTTCCAAAAAACCTAGTCAAAAAAAAGTCTCGAAGCCCAGAAGACCTAGGAAACTGAAATATTTCAGGCAGATACCCCCTAGTGTAAATAAATACAAATAAAACTTCCTAATGTGTGTGTTTTCACACCAACTAGAAACCCCCAGGGAACCTAGAAAGCTGAAACGTTGCACAATAATAATATAGACCATGGTACAGAACTATAGCGAAACAATATTTTCGATCTGTTTTTGTTTGAATTAATTTTTGAAAACCTTTCATGAATTAAAATAACTTAATAAGAGGTTTGCGATTTTCAGCTTATATTACAAAAGATAAATTGCATCCTAATTATTCGAGTTTATTTCGGCTGCTACCGACAACCTTATAAACTAGTAAGTAATAAACACATAACAAACGTTTATTTATAATGTATGTAAGTATATTTGATCTGACTCTGTCCCTGGGGTGTAATTCAAGTTAGCTCATCACATTGCCAAAAATTAATTATTGTTATTTTGTTCAGTTGTTTGTCTTAATATGTATCCGAACATGAACATGTGGGCTTTAACATTAGACTTTTAAGATAACATTTAATGTGGTAGAATATCTTGAACTTAAGCTAATCCACCATAAATTGAAAACACAACATAACAAAATTCTATTCACTTCACTCCATAGTGCTCCGTTTGCGCTCATATATGCCCGAAAACGAGCATTTGTTTTCTAAAATTAGGAAGTCTAGAGAATATCTAATGTGGTGGGCCAATTTGAGCTTTCCCTGTACCGTAACCTCTAGAAAACTTGAGTTCAAGCTGGCCTGCCACATCTTGAAAAATTTAATGTAGCAAAACTCTGTACCATTCTTTTATGGTTCGTTTTTGCTCATATGTGCCCGAACATGAACACATGGATTCACACAGATTGAATTATAAGGAACATTCAACATTTGCCAATAATGAACTACTAGAAGCAAGGCCTCTAGAACATCTAACCATAACAAATTATGAACCACTGGTACCTCGCCCCTTGAACACCCAACTTTAGCTAATTATGAACCACTGGTACCTCACCCCTTGAACACCCAACTTTAGCTAATTATGAACCACTGGTACCTCGCCCCTTGAACACCCAACTTTAGCTAATTATGTACCACTGGTACCTCGCCCCTTGAACACCCAACTTTAGCTAATTATGAACCACTGGTACCTCGCCCCTTGAACACCCAACTTTAGCTAATTATGAACCACTGGTACCTCGCCCCTTGAACACCCAACTTTAGCTAATTATGAACCACTGGTACCTCGCCCCTTGAACACCCAACTTTAGCTAATTATGAACCACTGGTACCTCGCCCCTTGAACACCCAACTTTAGCTAATTATGAACCACTGGTACCTCGCCCCTTGAACACCCAACTTTAGCTAATTATGAACCACTGGTACCTCGCCCCTTGAACACCCAACTTTAGCTAATTATGAACCACTGGTACCTCGCCCCTTGAACACCCAACTTTAGCTAATTATGAACCACTGGTACCTCGCCCCTTGAACACCCAACTTTAGCTAATTATGAACCACTGGTACCTCGCCCCTTGAACACCCAACTTTAGCTAATTATGAACCACTGGTACCTCGCCCCTTGAACACCCAACTTTAGCTAATTATGAACCACTGGTACCTCGCCCCTTGAACACCCAACTTTAGCTAATTATGAACCACTGGTACCTCGCCCCTTGAACACCCAACTTTAGCTAATTATGAACCACTGGTACCTCGCCCCTTGAACACCCAACTTTAGCTAATTATGAACCACTTGTATCTCGCCCCTTGAACACCCAACTTTAGCTAATTATGAACCACTGGTATCTCACCCCTTGAACACCCAACTTTAGCTAATTATGAACCACTGGCTAACTTACATCTGGAGAATCCAACATTATCAGATTCTGAACCAATGGTAGATTGGTCATTAGGTTATCAAACCATATTGTGTTCCGAGCCACTAATAGCCTGCTCATTTCAAATTTTGTTTGCAATTATTTGTGAGAGCTGTGATTCAAATCAAAACTATATACGGTGTAGTTGAATGTATGTTCCTAGAATGTTCCTACCCAACTTTAGCAGCTTTGTAGTTGCTGTGGTTTAATTAATAAATAATAATAAACTATACTTACACACATTATAAATTTAATCATATATTATAATTTAACTGCCTTTTATTGAGTTGAAGCCCGCTTCATTTCTGCCTTTTTACAGGATCGGTTTTGCAACCTTATTTTTATCAAATATCCTACTAAGATTATTGTAGGAATTTGGTTTCCACACCGGGTATGAGGTGCCAAAATTGAGACCCGCCCAAGGCACCAAATGCACTTGCTACGTCACTGCCCGTCATCCACCGCACGCTAAGTAGTCCTACATCTATAACACAATATAATATAATAACGGAATTAGTTCTAAAAGTTATCTTAATCATTTATGTATTGCTCCAAACGTGAATTTTCATTTTTCTGATTAAAGTATTTCACTACCGATACTTATTTTATAGTTATAAGAGTGTGTTACATTTGAGCAGATTTTTTTTTATCACTACGTCTTACTACCCGTTCAGGTTATACGCATACATGATAATTATTCTAATGGGGTAGGGATGAGGAAGGACGCATTTTAAAGGTAATTTACCTGCATTTGCGTGGAAGGAGAGTGGAAAACCATTTTAGGAAAACAAACCTCAATTATTCAACCAGCTTTCGAGCCCTGATTTCCTCGTCATCAGCAGGCCAGTCCGTGAGAGTAGGAAGGGGAGTTATGGGGTTCAACTTCTCCATCCCCCGTAATTTTCCTAAGTTTTTAGTACAAAGCTTAAAGCTGGCCTTGAATCACACTTCAAATAATTTATATAGGAGTTCACTTTTTAAAAGATTGCCAGGGAAAAACCACTCAATAAATACCCGTAGGGGGCCACCCCAAATAACTTTCATTATATATATATATATATATTTAAATATCGAAGCAATCCAATCAAATATCCACTAAGCTTTTAAACACATTCAATTTTCAAAAATATGTTGGGGAAGAACACTTTCAACATTCTTAAGGCATCCAATTTTTAAACAAAATTTGAGTGAGGACATTTTCAAAATAGCTTCTAAGAGCATCCAGTTTTAAAAATTTACTCGTGGAAGACCACTTCGAGGCATAGAACTTTGTAGGGGGAAAAAAATTAAGCAAAGTACACTTTAAATAGATTCTAAGGCATAGCAAATTTCAGAAAATTCTGAATGGGAGCTACTTCAAAAATATTCTAGGGAATCTTATTTATAAAAAGGGTTATGGTGAACACATCTTAAAATAGATTTTAGAAACATCAACATTTTCAAAAATTGGTCAAAGAAGGAGTATTCCAAATAACCTCTAGGAGTATTCACATTTTTAAAAAAATGTCGGGGGTGCACTATTTTAAATAGCTATTAAAAGAGTATAATTTTTAAAAGGTTTCCAAACGAGGGTCACTAAAATTATGTTCAAGAAGCATCAAATTATCTAACATTAACTAGGAGAGAGAAATGTAGAAAGTTCCTTAAAAAGCTTTTTTGCTGCATGCTTTCCCCTCCTACACTAATAAAGTCCCACCACTACTGCATAAAATAAACATTGATCTCATATCTTAGGGTTTGATATTAAGTCTTAGCAACATGTCATAAACTTATGATTTGGAAAGACCCCTCACTCAAAAAATTAAATTTTCCCTACGACCATAAGTCTATATATTACGAGATTGACACCTTAGAACCAGGGGTCAGCAACTAGTTGATCTAATAGAAATTCCTAGTCGCTCGCGTAAGAAAACTACATCATCATTAAAAGTCGATTTTTGAGTTTTATGAGCTCGCAAATATAACAAGTATTTTCACTTTGAGCGTGACCAAAACTACCTTGATCGTTCATAACCAGTAAAGTAGTTTTAGAAATTTAAATAGTTTAATATAAGGATATACGTTTCATTGATTCTATTTTTTTTTTCTATAAAGGTGGGCACACAAATGTTTGAGCAAAGATTTAATTAGAGTAAGGTTTATACCAAAAAATCAAACGTAGATGGGAGAAACGATGAGTGATCGCGAAACCTTTGATAAATTTATAACCTTTTGCGAAAATACGAGCAACCACCTTTATGACTGAAGCTAGACTGCTTTCTAAGCAGTATGATATACCTTGATTTTTTTTAAACGACTGGACATTTGGAACACTTTTTTTTTATAGAAAATACAAAAGCATTTTTGTGAACAACATTTATAACATTTTACGATATTATTGGTATTATTTTATAGGTATTGACAATATCTATAAAATTATCAGCTACACATGACATGAATTGACGTATAATTACGTGAAAGTAGATTTGTAGCTTTTCTAGCTATCAGATAAGCCCATTCCTAAAAAAATTGGGGTAAAGCTGGAGCCACGTTTGTTGACGTCTGACTTTTAAGTGACCGTCTTCAGTAAATATATTATTCCACTACATAACATGATTAGCATTCCTTTGTGTCGGCCGTACGTGGGGCGGCCTTCACTAAGGATATTCATTGTGCACCTTAAATTATCCACCATTAAAACCGAGTAGCGACTTGGAAAGCAGAGATCTACAGATCAACACCGATATCTTCCTCTTCAAGATGAAATGGTCTTGCATCGGTGATCAAATGGTCTAACGCGTCACTCTCGTGTTAGATTGGATTGCTGGTGAAGGGGGGATTGGGTTTCGAGTCTCGGTTGGGTCTACTGAGGGTGCTTTTTCCTATAATGGTTTCCCACTTTCCCTCCATGAAAATGAGGGTACATTTACTTTAAAGTTATTGCTTTCTCATTCACCTTAATTAGCGTAATTAATGTATGTTTGTGTATAAAATAAAGGGGTACTAAGACGTGGTGGAAAAAACAATCAAAAATGACAAATTTTGAAGACAAAATATGAATAGGGAAATTTTAATTTTTCCATCTGAAAAACAAAATGGGATTTATGTTTACTGCCTCTTTCCAGATATTAGTATTTTATTGATCAAGCTCCCCTAGATCAAAATAAAAATACAACTTTCTTTATATCCGGACCAAGATGTCCCTATTGCGACTTCCTTCCGTCTTCCTGATTGCGGCACACCCAGGGGTATGGCAAATACAATTAATTTTAATACAAATTTAAAAGATGCAAAATACGTCTGTAATATAGAGTAATGAAGATGTTTCTCATGCAGATGCTAAGTTTTAAGACTAAGTTTATGAATTAATATTCTAGAGATGACTCGTTACATATAATACAACTTTCCTAAAATTAACAACTTAAAAATGTATTAAAAATAGTCAAATAGCCTTTGAAACATAATGTGCTCACCCTGCTTCTCCAAATTTATGAGTGGAATTTCTTGATCCTACCTTGTGCTCATATAATTAAAAGTAAAGGTCATTCCTATAAAAATTTGGACTTAATAGGCCTTCCTTTACGTTATCTGATCTATAGACCAGAACCTATGTTTTTACCTCCGAACGTAGCGCCCGGTGATGCGTACGTCGGTGTAGGACGATTCCCGAAGAGTATTACCAGTTAGCTTGAAGCGTACTTATTTCGGGAAGATACGTGAGCACTCCCTGTCCTCCTACTCGCCCCCGACTCCCCACCTGCGCGCACACCATTGGAATTATAGGTCTGCTGCTCTTCAATTAAGAGACGTACCATTTCAAGTGCGGCTACAATATTCGCGTACTTATTTCTATATATTTCTTATTTTCCTCCACCCCCCCACTCATTATTACCCTTCTTCCTTTTCTTTTGGTGTCCATGACATAAATACACGGACTTCATCTTATCTACGGGATGCGGGGGAGTTCTGTAATAGTCGTCACGAAGATCTACAGTGAGCTGAATGCACGGTGGGAACATGATGGCATTTTCAATCCACTCGAGGGCAATTTTTTTAAAAACTATATCCCATCTATTTATATTTTTCTGACTCACTTTTGGCTACTCTCTTTTCACTAGCCCATAACTGTGACAGAGTGGTCAGGGAGGCCGAATGACTATCGTGAAACCCACGTTTTCAGTCTGGGTAGTGTCTTTATTAATTTACTATGCCCCATTTGAATATGGGCGTGTCTCAATGATAAAATAATAAAATTAATATCGCTTCGTTTAGGGAAGTTTTTAGTACTTCTATATTAGATTGGATTAATTTTAAATAGTGTTCTGTTGCAGCAGGGTGCTTAGTAGATTCCCGTTCATAGCCTTAGAATAAGTAAAATATATTTATGGTGTTGGTACTTATTCCAAATATGATTTTATTTTTGCTGTTTTGTACAGTGGAATGTTTAAAAATCTGATCTTTCGTTTTGGAAAGTTTTTTGTTTCATCTCATATTGAAATAGTTTCTAGGGGTTGTGGAGCATTTACGTTCACCATATACAGTAGCTTGATTTTATAAATCAAGATATTTGTTTCTATTTCCAATTTTTTTTTTTGTTTGAAAGAAAAATATGGGGTTAACTTTATTTAAATGCCTTAGAACTTAAATTTTGCTATGGTGAAAGTTTTATTGATAAATTACTACTAGATATTTTGATTAGGTGCACGTTACTATAGCTAGGTTCACGATACTATAGTCAGGAATCCATTTACTTTTATTTAAAACGTGTTTATGTTTGAAAACATTCATTAAATATGAATAACAGTATTTTATGTTAAATTAGTGCCAGTTTAAAAACTGTGTAATAGATATGTTCTGCTTTGATTGATTAGTTTTTAATATAATTTGAATGTAATTTGTTACTACTAATAATAATACTAATACTTAGCACCGCCTCCTACTGACCATTCAGGTTATACGCTTAAGTACTAATTACTCTAATGGATTAGGAATTGGGAAGGTTGAATATAAAGGAAGTGAAACCATATTTGCGTGGAGGAGGGAAAGTGGAAAATCCTTTAGGAAAAACCACCCCCAGTTCACCCGAGCAAGATTTGAACCTTGATCTCCACGTCCTCAGCAGTCAAGCTCAATATGAAACTAGCGCGTTAGCTAACTACACCACTGAGGTGGGTCATTTGTTACTAAACCTGATATTTGAAAACCATCCTTGGATTTTTCATATTTTAATCGTAGAGGACATTGTTATATTATTTATTAATTCTCTCCCTCTCATTGTGCTGTACATACCCATTTGATGCATTACACGACTTTTTAAAAAAAAACTAATTTAACACGCTGCATATACATTTACGTGGGACATTGTGTACATATATAATCAAGGTACTTGTGAAGAGATCACGCCCTTCAATTACACTTCATTCCCCTTCATTAGCACCTCGACACGTTTGGAATCTCAACCGAAAATCTACCTCACACGAACCAACATTATATTCTCTGCGCTATGGTTTTCCCTTAGCACCTTCACGTAATTGGCACTGAGAGGATAAATCACGGCCGAATGAGAGGTTATATGGCCACCCACATCAGTATGATAGTGTTTGTTCATTTATGTGGAAAATATACATATGGCACGTATATATTGGTAAAGTACCCAGGCTCTAATCTTTGGTGATGAACCATTGAGGTAAAGGATGATTAAACAAATAGAAGCCCCTACAAGTTTTGCTATCATAGTGTATATTTTTATCCCGAACACGAAGTTGTTATTTTGTATTAACACTCTAAGGATTCCAATACCAGCGTCGAGACTGTAATTTACTTGGAATCATATACAATTTTACCAGTAGTGCTCGGGTAGTATGGGACCAATTTGACCTTTGACCTCAACAACACATATTTGCGCAATAGGTGTCCATTTGATGCAGCGTCAAAACACTTTTCCCCGCTAGAGGTCATTGACACTTTTACTCTTGTTCAATCCTGTCCATTTGATTTTTTATTAGGGAGTGTGCCCTATTGTTTATTTTACTTTTTATGTGTCTCCCAGGTGTTTTTTAATCGGGCCCCATTTTTTCAAGTTTCTGGGAAAATATTGGTGCGTTTTTTTTATGGGGGTGTGCCCAATTGCTTGAATCCCTGTGAGAATGTTGGTTTATTTTTGTTTTGAATCCACTGATGTCGTGTAGATTGTGTCAGAGCGCCTCTCACTTTGGGAGTTGAGAGTGGAGACCAGGTCAGTGCCCCCTCTTTTCATCCCTTCATAGGGAATCTCCCGTACTACTCTTAAAAGTTCACCCCGTGACGCACAATCATTTCCTACCTGAGCTTAATGTCATTTCTCTCTCCGCATCCTTATCGCCCCGAGGAGATGGTACAGTTGAATGCACGCTGAACAAGTACCTTCAGTTCAACGTGGTAAAAAATATTTTTTTTTAGTATTTCCCCATCCATAACCCAGGGTTCGCACCAAATAAGGTGGTTTATATTGAGTGTGCATTGCCCTCGAAACCTAAAATAAAAATATTCCATTTTCGTGACTAAGGTTCGTGCCAAATTAGGTAGTTCCTCAAACTCTATTTTCGTATTGAGCAGGCTTTGCCTTCGCAACATAAAATATAAACATCTCATCTTTGAGATTAAGGTTCGCGCCAAATAAGCTAATTATTTTTGTATTGATCGTGTCACAAAATTCAGTCCAAGAGCCCAACACCACACATTTAACTTTTATTTCGGCGCGTATGGATAAAGATCTCTTGCGTTAGCCCAATTCCAAACAGCTACTACCCGTCCGTGTCGTTGAACATACCCGCCTTGCTTTCTGTAATGGTGATTCTGTGTAACCCTTGTGGACATGGGCTTTTGGTCAAATTAATATAATATTGCAGCAGTAGAAACGTTTAGTTTAATAGGAAATTAGAAATTAACCTAAACATATTTACTAAAGAAATGTTTTATTTAATTTTGTTATGAAACATACTGTACTGACTTACCTGGTGATATAATCATTGTATGCATTTATAAAAACTAAATAATATCCAATGTTGAGGGAAAATAGGAGATTTTTGTTTTTATATTATGTGTTGGAAATTTTATGGGGAAACCCCCTTTGAGGGTCTTTGATGTAAAATATTTTAAAGTGTACAACTTTAAAAAAATAATTTATTACATTGTTTTATAATTACTTGATCTTTTAGGAATTGAAAATATATAAAAAATTTAATTAACATAGTTAAAAATTGGTGGTTGAAACTAGGGACGAAATAAACCATTCTTTATTCAAAATTGAAAGTGTACAGAGTCTAAAAATATTTTTATTCTATTGTTTTATAATGACTTGTTTTTATTTTAAGGAAATATTTGTCTCGCTAATCACTATTATTTGTTTAAAATCAATAATTTTAAGTTTGGCTTAAGTGTTTGCTAGCAAATTTCACCCCCTTTCCTCAATCCACCTTTGTCTACAATAGTATTTTTGTATGAAGAACTGCATTAGATGGCTATAAAAGCTATAAATCTACTTTAATATATTAATATGCCAAGTCTTGAGGACTTTAGCTGTTACTTTTCTCTAAAAATAACAATATAATAAAAGTTTACATTTCCCAAACTGTTCTATATTTTGGATTGAACCAAAGTTACATTGATGTGTAGCCTGCTACCTATTTAGAACCAAATTATTTATTAATACCATTCAAAGGCGTATAACCCGAACGGTTAGTAAGATGTTGTGCTTAGAATTTTAAAAAAACATTCAAAGAAGACATATTTTTAGTTAATACATTTAGACATTTAGATTTAGTCACCGAAAAATTAGAAGAATTTAATAGTAAATATATATTGTGTTTCATACTCATCTACGACCCAATAATGTATGTTTGTTACAATAGTAATGTATTTGTGATGGATTAATAAGGATTAATATTGCAAGCACGCTCAGGGTAAGATTTAGCCATGGTTGTACTTGTGGTATACTGGATAAAATGTGCTTACACCAATCAGTACAGAATCCTTACCATAAGCAGTGAATAGTGTCATGGGTGCGGGTACGATCAAGGCTAGTAGCCTGATCTACTCTATATAATATTACTACAAGAAACTGTGAAAGAATAGCCTCGGATGACCAAAACTGAGTTTAAAACTGAAGGGCCCATCGGTTGACAAATTGGTGAGAATATGGACTATTGAAACATAAAATGTGAGAGGAGTGTGTGGTAAATAGAATGAATCGTTAGGGGAAATGATTGGAAGGAAAATTGATATTCTGTGTGTATGTGAAACCAGATGGAAAGGGAAAGATATTTTGAAAACAAGTGATGGTAGCCTGGCACTGTGGTCAATCTGGATGAATGGGTAAGGGGAATTCAAGGAGTAGGTTTAATCCTAAGCCCAACAGCTAAGCTATTTGCGAGAAAGTATGATTTGGTGTCATCCAAACTTCTATGGGTACGTATGAAAATAGGTATTCGTAAAATTATGTTGGTTGCTTGTTATGCTAAGGTGGAGGGTGAAGACGAGAATGTGAGAGTGGTATTTTGGAATGAGCCCAATGAAGTCTTGAATGCATGTGAACCGTGTGGAAATAATATTTTGTTGGGAGATATGAATAATGGGTGAGTACCCAAAGAAAGAATTCAGAAATAGTGTTAGGAAAATATGATGACAAGGTGAAAGAGAATGTTTAATTAGTCAGTCTATGTATAAAAAAAATATTTGTTTCGAACACATGTTTTAAGAAAAAATATATTGACTTGTATGCATGACAAAAGGGTGTTTCGAAAACGATGATTGATTTTGTAGTGTATGAAGAGATATTGAGAAGTTTATTGAGGAATTATAGGGCTGTGCGTGGAGATAAATGTGGAACGGATAAATTCCTAGTGATTTCAGTAGTTGAATAAGTAGGAACTTTGTGAGGAAGCAGCGCAAGAGTAGTAAGCAAGTAAGAGTGAAAGTGGAAAAGTTGCAGGGTAAAAGTGTGAGAGCGCAATATAAAAGATTGTTGGGCAAAAAAATTAACTATACACGAGCATGAATGGAATTTCAAAATAAGTACTAATGATATTGAAAGTGCTTGGAACAAAATCAAAGAGGATGTAGTTAAGTGCGCGAAGGTTGTGTGTGGATCTGTGGTGGTGGGAAATTTAAAAAGATATGCATGATGGAATGAATATGTTAAAGAAGCTGCAAGAGAAAAGAAAGAAGCATACAAACCAATGATTGCTATGAAGAGTGGAGCAGAATATAAGAAGTTGTGGAACATATACAAAGAGAAAAATATGAATGCAAAGTAATTAGTAAAGGAGAGTAAAGAGCAAATGAGTTTAAAAGAAGAAAAAAGAATGAAGAATCATTTTGAAGGAAATAATAATTTGTTCTGGAAGTGGGTAAAGAGAAGGAAACAAGGAGTTCAAGGAAGGACCTATTTAATTCAGAATGAACGTGTGAGATGACATGGAATTAAAATGGTATAAGAAAGCGACGGAGAGAGTATTTTGAGCAATTGTATGGTGACAATATGAAGAAAGTAACAGAAAATAGAGAAAATGCTATAACGATTGAAACAATTAAAGAGGCTGAGGTGTTTAAAGCTATGAAAATGGTAAAAAAAATATGGTAAAGACCTGGACGTATATGGGATCACAAGTGAAATGCTTAAGTGGTGGAGGGGGAGGAGTGTGTTATTTATTACTTTCCAATTTGTGTGTGTTGTTCAATGTGTGTGCTGGGATTTCGAACACTTCTAATGACTGTAATAATGCTGTCATCTTTCCTTTGTATAAAGGAAAATGCAGTAAGAGTGAATGTAAGAATTATAGGGTAATTAGTATGTTGATTATTCCAGGTGAGGATTTTGGAAGAGTTTTAATTAAGGGGTTGCATGACAAAACTGCGGGTAATATTTGAGGTGTGCAATGGGGTTTAATACCAGATAGAAGTTGCATGGACCAGATATTTGTATTCTAGCAAGTGATTGAGAAATGTATGGCAGTAAGGAAGAAAGTATATTGTGCATTCGTTGATCTGGAGAAAGCGTATGATCTGTGAATAAGAGTATGTTCTGGAATGTTCTTAGAACGTATGGTGTGGATGTATGGTTAGTAAATGCAACTATGACGGTGTATGATGAAAGTAAATTGTGTGTTAGGGTGAATTAAGCTTTAAGAGAATAGTTTGGTTTTTAATTCTCAGTGAGACCTGTTGTGATTAGTTTTATAATGCTATACATTTGTATTGATATTAGTATTCAAATCTGGGTGATTGTGCAGACCCATTGTTAGTACTTTTCTAATAATTGCTACATATTTATAGTTAGCTTGGGATGTTGAGTGAGACCCATTGTTGTCATATTTATAATATACTTTATATTATATATTTATATTTTTCCTTTAAATCATGAGGGATTGTTAAAATTAAACAATCAGAATTATCCTTCTAATATACACTTATGTTCATAAATTTATCTCATTGTTTAACCTTAACCTTTTTTGGTTATAATATCATTTATCTACTTTTTATCAAAATAAACTATTTAAATCTTATGTTAATGTCTATCTTCTCTTATAGTATTCGGATATAGAATCTATATGAATGAAACAATCCCGTCCTCTACCCCTGATTTTGGCTAAATTTTGAGTCCTCTAAATAATATTTGTAAAGTGGGTTCATGGAAGCAGAATGACCTATATGCCGAAGTACGGCCTA
This sequence comes from Timema poppense, assembly GCA_902141375.1. Taxonomy (NCBI): domain Eukaryota; kingdom Metazoa; phylum Arthropoda; class Insecta; order Phasmatodea; family Timematidae; genus Timema; species Timema poppense. The sequence continues at coordinate 207,314 of CABFOV010000083.1, forward strand.
TTTGTCATATGATATCCTATTGGCTCCTCTGCAATTATTGTTTGTTTTTGGTATTTTGTATTTACATAGTGTACCCGCCTTTATTCTAAGGAGAATAAGGGTGGTGGTTACAATCGAACACGCACCTCTTTTGGTCAAACATGCAATTATTTTACTCAGTTTTGTTCCTTTTGTGGTCCAACACCCCAATAGCGCAATTTTGTTCCCCTTTTATTTGATACGTACCCTCTTGTCCTATTCCTGTCTTGAAATGTCACGCCACTAATGAGTTGCCAGGCATAAGTCATCACCCATAGCCCATTCTTGTATCAAAATGGCAAGCCTGCATTCTCGCATCAGTTTTAAGTCCATAAATATACTTTTTTGTAATTGCAGGTTGCGACCTTGACAGGAATATATTATTATGTCATCAGGGTTGCAGTCTTCTGTGTAGGGGAACGACCAGATCTCTCTCAGTCTATGTGTAACTCCAAACAAGAGAGGACCCCAAGCACGCTTTCCAGGGGCCTAGGCCATCAACCGATGAAATGGGACAGCGGTGGATTCAAAACAAAAAACATCAACTCTTAGGTATTTGATTCAACGGTACACACTTCCCCACACCGAAATACTCACCTGTCATTCAATTCAATGGGGCACACTCCTCCACACCAAGCCAATGGGGCACACCCACTCGTACCAAACTAATGGGGCACATTACCCCATACCAAAATTTTCCCCCCACAGCAAAATTGTCCCGTGGATTTGAACTAATAAGGCACCCATAAAATAAATGGGCACACGTAAAAAATAAAAACCATTCAGACACATAAAAAACAAAAAACAACGGGGACACACAAAAACAATTGAGACATTTAAAAAAAAATGGGGACACATAGAAAATAAAATAATGGAACATGTAAACAATAAAAAGTAATGGAGACACATAAAACTAAAAAACGATGGAGCACAGCCTCCCTCCCTCTAATGAAAAATCAAATTGTTAGGACTGAACACAATTAAAAAATGGTCAGGATTGAACAGGATCAAAAAGGTCATTTACTTCTGGCGGTGTTTTGACCCAGCAGTGGATGAACATATATTGCGCAAATATGGGTTCATGGGATCAAAGCTCAAGTTGTTTCCGTACCAGCTGAGCACTACATTTTAACTCGGTAAAGCAACGGCAACAGTTTTTACTGAATATTTCTCAGGTGGCCTTTTAATTTTCAGCCATTTTAAAAAAAATTTAGTCAAACAGCAACTATTATTGTCTGAGTTTCAGTAGCTTAGAATTTTTTATTTTGTATTTAAATCCCGTTTGTTTCTTATTAGTGGCAAAATAGAAATAGACTATCCAAAAATGTAATGTCAGAAGAGTCTAATCAATGTAATTTGACACCTTAGCTTGATTTATAGAAACAACTGTACTAGTTCTTCAAGAAAATGTAAGTGCACTCCTCTTAAATAACTTTAATTTAACTTTTGAATGACCTAAAAAATAAAACAATAAGCTTGAATAAACTAAGTTAGCAGTACTTACAAAAGTTCCACCAATATCAAAGGTCTAATTGGCTAAACTAAACGGTACGACAAAATCGCACGAATTTTCTCATGTTGTGTATTATAGCTTCGAAGAAAATGTTAAAAAAATAAGTTTTAGTAAGTTACCGTTAAATAAGTTTTATTTATAAAAACAAACACATCATCTTGTTGATCACAATAATCACCTTATATATAAACTTTTAACTAAATTGTTTAGACATATTCTAACAAAATTCAAATTTTGAAAAATAAATTATTCGTAAGCTCCCCTAAAATTATTTATTTGTAAAACTAAAAACTAATACTTATTTATAACAAAAAAATATTCACAAATTCCCATTTTAAATTTAATCTTCAAAGTCAAATTCCAAAACATTCAAATTGTATATGTTTTGTTGTAAGTAAACTACCATTAAATTAATTTATTTAAGATAAATAAAGATTAGTTATTATTGAAATGTAAAATAGTCTCCCGATAAATTTTTTTAAACAAATCGCTAAAGGCATTTAAAAAAAATCAACTATAAAAAACCAGTCATTATTTACCCACACATAAACAAATTTCCACCCAAAAGGAGTATACAGCTTTATATGTCATGTTTATGGCAAACACTCGTCGGATATATTTTCAAACAAAATCGTTATAGTCAAATTTAAAATAATTCCAGTTTTCAAAAATCACTCCTCAGTAAAATACCATTTATCAAATCTTTACCCAAAACAAAGTGTACAGGGTTATTTGTCATGTCAAACACACCCAATATACTAAATTGGAACCAAATAAGTTGAGCCATTTTAAAAATATTTCTTGTTTCTGAAAAATCAGTCATCAGTAAACTACCTATAAATGAGTTTTTACCCCTAAAACAAGTAAACGGTGTTATTTTTTGTGTCAAACACTCCCAATATACCCATTTGGGACCAAATCATTGGAGCCATTTGTAAATTATTTCACGTTTTTTTAAAGATCTGTCATCAGTAAAATAACCATAAATGAGTTTTTACCCTGAAATAGTACACACTCTTATTTGAATTGTCAAATATTCCCAAGATACCAATTTAGATCCGAATCATTAGAGCCATTTGTAAAATATTTCAAGTTTTTTTAAAAATCATTCATCAGTAAACTATACACTTCAACGGAATTTTGCCCAAATATCAATTATACGCTGCTATTTATCATGTCAAACAAATCCTAGAGATGTAATTTAAACAACATCTTTAAAGCCATTTTCGAAAAACTTGGAGTTAAAACAAATTATTTTCGATAAGCTACCCTTAATGGAAGGGTTAGGGTAAAAAAATATTTTGTGGTATAGCCCTATAACATCTAAATATCATGTTTAAACAAAATCCTCCAAACCATTTTGGATTCGTGGCCAGGGATAGACGAACAAACAGACATTAGGACAAACAGACATTAGGACAAACAGAATGGTAAAATCCACTTTTTTTGGGTTCATATTTATATAAAACGTAAAAATTTGTCATTATCTCAAGATCGATTTTTTTTAACGATAACAATACTTTCTCTTTGTATGATAACGTAAAAAGGCTTTTCATTAGCAAAGTTCATTTTCCAAATTACCTTCTCAAGAAACTTATTACTATAACCTTATAAATCAATAAACACTTCTTTATCAGGTGTACTTGAAAATCGTTAGTATTAAATGAAGTGACAAAATTTTACCCAAGGTTTCTCCCTACTTGAAGAGCAGAGTCGAGCCAGTTGATTACCAATCACCCGTACTTCTTAGTAGCAACATAATTATAATAACCGCAACCTTAAGATTGATCTCAAAATGTTAGTCAATATTTTCTCATCCGCATACCTCACATCGACGAACTCATTTGCATCAAAACCCCATATCATTTTGTGTTATGAACAGCTAGCGATATTTTTTTACAATGGGAATTGATCCAGATTTTGATGGCGTTCCTGAAGAAATGATGACGTAACTATTATTTTTAGCGATCGTAATTTTTAAAGACATACGTGATTAATTTGAATCAGTTTATCATGAAACGATCAGCCATTGATGTAAAGGTAATTAGTGTTTAATGGGAGCTAATAATTTACTGGTTGTTATAAACCGATCATTATGTATATCCTTGCTTGGCAGGTTTTTCCCACCGCTGCTCTAAGACCTTGCGACATATTTTTCGCTATTTTGAAGTTGTCCGTCCCTGGTGGATGATTGGTCAAAGAGGTTGGCCATTAAATAAATATAGGTGGTGCATAAAACAGTTGAATATTTATGTATGAACGTGGTTCTTAAGAAAAAAAAGTGAGTTGGCTTAGCTGTTGCACGCTAATATTCAGATGAAAACCATTTAAAACTTTGCTTTTCTCCGAATTGAATACAAAGCTCTTTACTATACTATCAAATCGTTAAGTAGGGCCTCAATTATCTTCGGAACAGCTTAGCCTACCCCTGCACCTACTAGTGATGTAAATAATTTTATCATCCCGCTTCAGTGGCTGCATGATCTAAGGTGCCATTCTGGCGTTAGACTAGCTTTCTGGTGACGGGGAGACCGGGGCTCAAATCCCAGTCAGTTCTACTGAGGTTTGTTTCCCCTAAATGATTTACCACTCTCCCTCCACACAAATAGATTACCTCTAAAATGCTTCCTTCCTCATTCCTACATAATTAGACTAATTATCATATATATGTATAACAAGAACTAGTGAGACTTGGTGATAAAAACAATAATTATTTAACATAAATACTCTTTTGTCTAAGATGAATACTTTGTCGGAAAGCTCAACCTACTCCTGAACCTACTAGTGATGCTAATAATTATATTTAACATAAATACTCTCTCGTTTAACGTGTTTATTTTGCTGTAAAGTTCAAGCTACCCCCCACTTTTCTGGAAAGCCCCACCTACCCCTGTACCTACTAGTGACTAGCCGACTAGGCCTCTCAGATATTATTTTTAACACATCCACACCAACCTATGTGGAGATTAATTAATTTCCCCCGTACGGACTGTACATAAAACAATGTTACTTTGATTGCGTTCCAAGTGTCGGTGTTTCAGACATTACCGCCTCGCTCTACAGACTGAACACGCGGTCTGGTCGGTGAATGCTAATGCTTCCATTGTCCTCTCCTCTTGTTTATTCTAATAATCCGACCATCCCACTCGCGTCTTTGGAGGAGGGCGAACGATATTCCAAGAGTCCCCCCAGCGAGGAGTAGGAAGCGGTTGGCATTCTATCAAAGATATAAGATTACAAATTATTCCCTGTCAATTTCATAATGACGTTAACGAATTTTTAGTTGGGCTTGTCTGACGGAGGGATCCGGTTATGAAACGGTTGACACATTGCCGGCGTGGGTTGGGGAGATTCAGAGACGCTACTAGTCCAAAGAATACGAAATTTTAGGTAAATAAATTTTGTATTTTATTGTATAATTATATATAATTAATATTGCGTGATCTCATTAGATTAATTGAATCAATCAATAATTTATCTACTCGAACTGGCGGACACGTGAAATAATTGTAAGGCCCATCTTATTTAGTTTACCGGTGACAGAGAGGTCAGGATTTGAGTCTTGGCTGAGTGTATTGAAGGTATCTTTCCTTTTTGTTTTCCCACTTCCCTCCTCTTAATGTTGATACATTTCCCTAAATTCAACCTTATTAAACTAATCCTAATCACTTTGTGCAATATAAGGCGTAAAACATGAGCTGTTACCACCCAAAGCAAGAAATAATAATTTAAATATATCATGGAAAGTTGAAATTTATTTGATTTTTTAAAAAACCATAACGTTCAATATGGGAGATATTAACGGTCTAATATACTAATTAAAGAAGACGAACGTGGTGTATAGGAAGGTAACCCCCATTAGTGTAGAAAGAAGAAAAACTCGTAGTGACAAATCAAGTGTCAAAAAACAAAACGCTTAATTTAATCCGCTGGGTTTCAAACATCGATTTGGTCGTCACAGTGAGTCTAATCTACTGTGAGTATGATGACTTAGACGTCGTAGCCATCAGTAGAGGTAGAAATCTGAAAATCTTCTCCCACAAACGTTGGACTATATTAATTCATGTTGTTTATTGCCAGCTTGTTTCTGAACATAAAAAGATTAGGGAGAAATCCCAATTTTAATGTACAGTACATTTATACTTTGGTAAAATTACAAATAAGCTGGACTCTTCCAAAATCCGGTGTTGTCCTAGCGTAAGGGTAAGTTAGTTTTTAAGTCAGTCAGTGATATAGTCCTGTGTTTAAGGTATGCTCTCATTACCGATAGCAGTTATGCTACCATCAGGGCAGCCTACGTACTAAGTTGTTTGACTTTAACAGTCGAGATTATTATTATTATTATTATTATTAGCACTGCGTCTTACTACCCGTTCGGGTTATACTCACTTACGCTAATGTGTAATGGTAGGGTGATTGTGAGATGAAATGAAGGACCTACAGTTTAACGTGGAATCCGAACCACGGTGGAGGCCTGGCATTCCCCACATTCACAATATGTCTTGTCAGAGGTGAAGGAAGGGTTTGGTAATCAGATAAATCTGTGCCTGGACCGAGGATTGAACCCCGGCCGCCAGCATAGAAGTCTGACACCTTACCCCTAGACCACCAGGCCACCCAGTCGGGATTCAATGCACTGGATGTTGGGGAGAGGGCAGTCGCCTATTAGCTTTGTCGTCCTCTCTATAGCCTAGTATTGATTAGTTTAGAAAAATGTGCCTTTGGATTAAGATGTATTAAGTACCTAATAAATATTATTTTTTGTGCACCGCGTCTTGCTACCCATCTAGACAATCAGATAATTTAAAATAAAGTGGTAAGGATGAGGAAGGTAAAATTTTGGAGTACCCAAATTTGCATGGAGCTAAAGTGGGATTCGAAACTTTAATTTTCTGTTACTGCAAAAATTATACTACTAAAAGAGATTGATGCCTTAGCCCGTGTATCCACCAATCTGGGTAAGCTAGTCTCTTATGGCCATCACATTGACAGTAAAGTGCAATAATAAAATTAAAAATAAATAATACAGTGCACCACACATATATTTGTGAAACGAAATAATATCCATTGTTGCATAAACACTCCACCAAAGAGTATAAGTGAAATAATATGTACCATTACAGAAAAATTAAGAAAAGAGGAAGATATCTGTCCACTAAAGAGCGTAACATTCAATGTCACATTTCAGAGACTCGAATGAAAAATATTTATATTTACTTATAGCTTCAAAACTATTGGTTTTATAAAAATATATTTCAATTAAAAGATTTTTGTTTTTAAAATTACTACCACTTTACAATACTTTACTTTCGTATCTTAAATAGTTGCGGAGGTATGATAAAAAAATTGTTATTTTCTGCTATTGTAGAATACCCTCAAATAAATGGTCATGGGAAATTTAAAGTTTGCATTCTATCTTTTAAGTTAAACAGTGCCTAGATACAAAATTCGATCAAAATTTTTAGAGCAGGTTTTGGGAAAATACCATTTTTCTCTTTTTGCCCTTCAGTAAACCACTATTAATTTTAGAGTTAGATATAATTATCATTATCATTATTAGCACCGCATCTTACTACCCATTTGGGTTGTACGCACTTACGCTAATGTGTAATGGTAGGGTGATTGTTAGATGAAATGGAGGACCTACAGTTTAACGTGGAATCCAGAACCACGGTGAAGGCTTGGCATTCCCCATATTAACAAGTTGTCAGAGGTGAAGGAAGGGTTTGACAATCAGCTAAATCTGTGCCGGGACCGAGCATTGAACACCGGACCCCAGCACAAAAGTCTGACACCTTACCCCTAAACCACCAGATCACCCACGAGTTAGTTATCTAATTCAAAAAATTCCTCGGGTGAACTCAATGAAAACCATAGATATTAAGATTTTGCCCAACCATCAAAATGGTTTCGGCTGTAGGCCGAGATACAAACACACAGACATACAGATAGGCAGACAGAAGGCATCGGTAAAACAGCTCTTTCAGTTTCACGGGGTCTTGAAACGTTGACATTTATGAAACTATAGATTTTTTTATGATTAAAATAATTCTCTCCCCGAGGGATTGAGCTAAAGTAAAAACATGCTTGATTAGATTAAGGCGAGGAGAATTTTGTGGTAACCGGTAATGGCTCCTCCCGCCACCACCCCCCTATGTTTTGGACATCCTTAGAGCGCATGTCAGATCACATTTCTGGTGTTACGGCCGTCAAAACTCGACGTAGAAAGAGAGAATCAAGATTGTTGCCTATTAATTATTGCAACAGCAAACAACAAAAATCTTCCATTAAAATTATACGGTTAGATTAGAGTGTTAGATAAAGTTCCTCGTTTTGTAACCTGCTGTGTTCTTATAAACCTCTTAATTAATCACCACGACGTGTAAAACGCCGTTCGCGCTCAAAGAGCCATTCTCATTAAGATTGATCTCAACATTGTGTTGCAAAACAGGACGTTTCCAGAATTACCAAAACACTGCGAGCAGAATATGCATGGACTCAATATTTAAAAAGTTTTTTCTTCATTTTAAATAAGAACTCATTTATTTGTTTTGTTATAGTTTTATTGCAGCCACTGGCCAGTGAAGGATGTTACATAATAATGATGTGCATACCCTGTACTCATCACAAGACATTGTAAGGATAATCACATCTCGCAGATTAGGGTGGGCAGAAAATGCAGTGCGAATGGGAGATTCTAGAGCCTTGTTCGAGGTACTGACTGGAAAACCCAATGGGAAGAAACCATTGGGAAGATCTAAAGACAAATGGAATAATAACATTATAATGTACCTGAAAGAGATAGGTTGGAATGAGGGGGACTGGATAGAACTAGCTCAAAATAGCGATAGGTGGCGTAATTTTATATAAGTGTGGCATGAACTTTTTAATGCCTGATGCCATTAAATTAAGTAAGTAGTGATTCTATACTCACATCTAGTTAGGGAAAGCTATCATTTCAGTCTAGTTAAAAAAAATGCCATTCGGGACAGCTACAATTTACACCATTAGGGGTAAATATAAGGAAGATTCAATTCAAAGGAAGAGTACCAACAATAACGTGGAGGGAGGGTGGGAAACCACTTATGGAAAACTACCCTCAGTGAACCCATCCTAGATTTGAACCCTGACCTTCCTGTATACTACAGTCCAGTCTACTGTGAGAATGATGGCTTGGATCAGGGGTTATTAGCTTTGTTAGTGCCGTGGCTCCTTTTGGATGTATGTTGTAGTCTATGACTCTTTCGGCAGTTTGGTGAGGCCTATGGCTTATTTGGCTGTCTGGTGTAGCCCATGTTATATTTTATATTTTAAAGACGTGTCAGTGTGAAGGCTGTTGATGCAACAAGTTCATGGACCCCGAGAAATCCATCTCCGTGGAGTACATCAGGTTAAGATTCGGATGGACATCTCGAGGTTTTGCAAATCTCTCTTCCAGTTCCATGTATTATCACCTCACCAAAGATGCATCGCTGTAATTATGGCCGTCGACACACTGAACCCTCCCCCCTCTATAATACACCCCTACAGTCAATTGTGGCATTTATTACTGTAGAAATACATACAAATATATTTTATTCCCTATATTTAAAAAAATATTGCCATTTCTTTTTGTGGTTTTTCAGTGGCATATATTTTACGGTCACTACTTACGCTAATTATTTTAATACATGGTATAAGGAGGTTAGAATTAAAATAAGTGCACCACAATTTGTTTGTACAGAAGATAGAAAAATCAAAGTGAAAACCACTTTTTTTTTTAGTACATTATTTTTACTCTCTTGATTAGCAAATTTACTCTAAAAATAAAACATTGTTGGGGATCTCTTTAAAATAAATCATTTTAAGTTCAATACATATTTACGTATATTTTCTGTTGCAATGAAAACATTAAGGGATCTTCAAAACATTTTTTTTAGAATACAAGGTTGTTAATCAAGAGAGTACATAATGGTTTCCTAACATCAACAACAAAATACTAAAAATAATTTAAAACTTACTTGAATAGCTAGAACACTCTCACATTAATGTTTAATTTTTTATGATGCAAAATATTCAGTTGTTAAAAATAAAAATAAAATAAAGTATACGAATATAAGCTAAAAAATTTGGACCTTAAAGTTTTATCCCTCCGCACCAATGGACTCGTGGTCTAAGGTGTTACACTCTTATTGTAGCCTAATAAATTGCTGTTGTTGAGGTTGGTGGCCTGGATCTCTGCTGGGTATATGTCTTAACGATAATGGCGGTGCACTTTCTTAGAAAAGGGCTCCCATAATCCCTACAGCTTGGACTAATCCGGTAATATCCGTGGTGCTAAAAAGTGCTATATACATGACTGTATAATACTTATTTCTTTTAGGTCTTATTTCAATGGATGAAATCCTTTTCACATTTAATTTGTCTAAAAAATTATTTGATACAAATTTAAAATAACTTATAAATCGTCTTAGTAGAGAAAATGTATTACAAATTAAATAACGATAAAATATATGATTACCACTTTTTAAATAATAAGATATTACCAAGATATAATATTCTCTCTAAAAAACTGAGATATTCTTTATTTTCTCTTGATAGATCCTTCGATCAATTTGTTTTGCTTATTACATTATTTATATTATTTCACTCATAGGTAGGCTAACTAAATTCCAATAAAACCCACTTATTTGATTTATATTATTTTATTTTAAATATCCCTAAGATTGTCTAGTTTTTTTTTTGTCAGTGATAAAGAGGTAAGGGTTTTCATACCAGTGGATCGCTCTGAGGATGTTTTTTCCTCTATTGTTTTCCACTCTTTCTCCGCGTAGTTTAAGAACGGCTACATACCCTCTATATTCTACCTTCTTCTTTCCTACCCCATTTGTGTGGTTAAATGCGGAAAGCCTGAATGGGTACATACAATATATGCTAAGTACTTAAAACGATGACTCATGCAGCAATTTTGTTTTAAATAAATAATTTCTTGCCCACCGAAACGACGTAGTCTAGTGTTGAAAGCGTAGATTGAAAATAACTATATCGCTTGTATATTGAAATATATGTACTGGTTTCTTTTATCCAAGTCTGATGTTATCTTTATAGATCGGATAGTACTCCCGATAGCCATTCATTTTAATAGCACTTGTTTCAAAACATCTTTATGTCCTTTAATGTCCGTTGGCTACGTTTGGAGATCAAGTCCCATCCTTGGCAGCATATCAACAAGTCTAGCTACACCTGTATGTTCCAGCATTGGGTTAAGATTAGACGTGATTAAACTCATGATATACTCGCCGGTGGTCACGTTGTATAAGCTAAATCATATTTAGCACCGCGTCTTACTACCCGTTCGGATTATACGCTCTAAGTACTAATTACTCTAATGGATTAGGAATTGGGAAGGTTGAATAAGAGGAAGTGAACCCGCATTTGCGTCGAGGGAGAGTGGAAAACCATTTAGGAAAAACCACCCCCAGTTCACCCGACCGAGATTCGAACCTCGATCTCCCCGTCCTCAGCAGTCGAGCTCAACACGACAAGCGCGTTAGCCAACTACGCCACCGAGGCGGGTTATAAGCTAAAATACTCTCAATAGACTTTCTTGCCGGTTAGGCCCATGAGAAACTTGCCGCCCATTTCCACAAGCGACTTTAGCATCGCGACTTAGCAGCACGATAGTTACTCTAGTGTGGTAAGGATAAGGAAGGAATAGGTAAAATACCCGCATTTGCTTAGAAGGGGAGTGAGAAACTAGTTTAGGATAAACTACCCTCAGGTCCCAGTAGACCCAAACTGGATTCAAACCCCGATCTACCCGTCATCAGCAAGCCAGTATAACACTACAGTGGCACCTCAGACCATTTGGACACCTAAGCAGATTCTTGTACAATAAATTGTGTCATATGTAACGGGACAAAAAATAAATTAATTTGGTTCAGTTGGTAGATGCCATATCAATTTCAAAACTCACATGTGAGCATTCAACATTAAATACAATATGTGGGCACCTGTGGGTAGTGTAATGCAGCAGGTTTTTAATACAATACACTCTTGCTCTAAGTGGCTGAAGGACCGGCTTAACCAAATACAACCTTGAAGGTTTTTTCCGTGCTCTATAACTCAAGAGAAGGATGATTATAATATAATTAATGTTATATTAGCTGAAGAAGATATATAAAGTTACATATCATTAAAATAATATAAAATGGTATTAAAAATAGCTTGTATATGTTACGGTTTTGGTACTAATTACTTACAAGTACATCTTTAATTGCATTATATGATGCTCAAGTCAACGTCCTCACAATTATGCTCACAGTTTGAAGTTGATGTTATAAAAACATATCTCTAGCCTTTGCTTTGAATACATCCATAAAATAAAAATAACAAATAAACAATATGTTGTCATGGCAATTCTATGACCATATATAGTTTTATAAGATTATTTCTGGTAGTTGGAATTACGAGAAAACAACTGAATTGATTTTGACAAACAAGCACTTATTTTAAACGTTAGGGATTCAGGATGTTGTAGAAATTTAATTTCCAGCACAAACTTATTATTATTATTATTAGCACCACCTCTTACTACCCGTTCAGGTTATACGCACTTACGCTAATGTGTAATGGTAGGGTGATTGTGAGATGAAATGAAGGACCACAGTTTAACGTGGGATCTGAACCACGGTGGAGGCCTGGAATTCCACACATTCACAAGTTGTGATTAATACACGTCTTGTCAGAGGTGAAGGAAGGGATTTGGCAATCAGATAAATCTGTGCTGGGACCGAGGATTGAACCCCGGACCCCCGGCACAGAAGTCCAACGCCTTACCCATAGACCACCAGGTCACCTCCCAGCACAAATTTGATTTTACTAGTGATTTTCCAGCTTGTGTGATGTGTTATTAATTTGTACAATCATTCTTTGTTTACATCACCATGGAAACTCTGATTTGTATATAGTTGTGTACAGGTATAACATATTTTTCTTTGAATAAGAATAATAACAACAAAATTATTATTTAAATGGTATGGTGCAACAAATATATAGAAAGCTGGGTTTTAATCACGATGTGAAGGAGAAAAATACAGGTTATGCTTAAAATTAAACACCGACAGCTCAAAATACATGGCAGATTGATAGCCTTTGAGAAATAAACTTTTAAGGGGATGTTAAAAGTATTGCCTAAGTACCTTAGGGTGCGAGTGGGGCTAAGGCTTTGATTATTTTTGTGACAACGGGGTATGGAGGCTAGAACAATGCTTCCGTAAGACAGACAGAAACGAGCAAGAATGGTGCAGTGATCCAGCCACCCCCAATAGAAACATAATGATTAAAAGTGCCGAGATATGAATTCAAGGACCTTGGTCGTCATTTTAAAAGTAGTTTAAGGTTATATATATAATATTGTAGCTCATGTATTCACTAAGAATACTATTTTTTACAATTTAAATTAAATGTGAATTAAAATATTTTTTAATATAGCTTAATAATTTTTTAAATTTTACTTGTTTAGTACAATACATTTAAATTTATTTTATAACACTGTTTACTGTGAATATTTTGCACCGTTAATTTATGCCATAACTGTAGTAATTACTGAAAATTTATAAAATACATAAAAATAATGGGTATTCCTGTGAAAAATTTACAAAAAAATGTCTCCAGATAAAACGTGAGTAAGAGGAAGTGGGAACGAGGGGGGTTACTTATGTTTGTATAAAACGGGAGAAGGAGGTCGAAAAGGTCCAAAAAAGCGCTTACGTAATACTTGAAAGTCTTGACTAGAAAGTAATTATATAAATATTTTCCCAATAAAAATATGTTTTGAATACATTTTAGTGCGATTTTCTGCAGCCATTCCTACAACACTCCACTAGTGGTATAAAATAGGAAGTATGGTTGTGTATAGAGGTATGGGTCTGTAGATACTAGAACTCCAAAAGCAATAAACTTATAAAATTGAAACTTATCATAACTATTTAGGGGAACCTGAGGGTATGCAGCTTAGGTTTATTTATTTTTTAAATTTTGACATCTATTACGAGACAGACGTAATACAGTATATCACGTGGAAAAAGTGATTTTTAATGAATATATTGTACTATTGAATAAAGTATTAGGCCTAATTTGTTTTCTGTCTAATCATGGAATAATATCAAATTTAAATCTAAGGAGAAACTAGCCTACAGGAGAGATTTCAACTTTAAATATAATAGAAGTCGATTTGGTTTGTTGTTTTGTATTCACATTAGAAGATACAATCTATATTTGAGTTTATTTTGCATTTAATTATATCTTCATACAAACAGCTGGCTTCTCCATTGAAATTAAGAGGACTCAGTGTTCAATGCCTTAGTCCACATATCCATTGTTAAGAGTAGATATAAAACCAAAAAGCCTAGAGAGATCAAACCTTGCACACTTATTTTAGGAAACTTAATGGTGTAGACCTTAAAAGTGTTTTTTTAATCCTTTGAAAGTCTAAAGTCTTACCGCTTGACCACTTATTTGGGTGGCTCATAAACTAAATCAAGAAATGTAGAAAACGTAAACTTAACATAGGCCTTCATACTTTGGCTTATTTTTCAGCTTTTACAAATTATTAACGTAACTCCTTAGACTTCGTGACCATCGGTGTAGATAGCTGCAATAACAAGAAACCTAGAAAGCTAAAGCATTGAATATGTACAGTATAAAGAAAAACCTCGTGAACCTTGAACTTATTTTTGTAATCAACTAAAACATATTATTTAGCTTTACTTTTGCATTTATTTCAATCTCAGACCACGTGATTGCATATTTGGGAAACCTTAAAACACAGAAAGATGAAACATGGCTTAAGTCCACGTACTTAGGATAACATCAGGCTTCGCACCGTGGGCGTACTTTATGAGCTTTGAAATATATTCAGAACTTTACGCTTTAAAACGCTTGACCATTGGTTTAGTAATATACTGTTTAATGCGAGCGAAACTGTGGGCAAATACTATTCTGGAACATTTTCCGGGACTTTCATATATTCTATTACGAGCCTGAAGACTTAAATCGAGTAGATTACAGTTTGTAATGTTAGAAATGTATCCAATATTGCTCACCACAGTATGTGAGGGTGTAGGGAACGCGAGAAAAGATAAGTTTTTTTTGCCGTTTTTATGGCAAAACGTTTTTTGGACAAAATAAATCAAATATTGCTCTACTAGAAACAAAGAGTTTAATTTTATTCACATAGTGATATAAACCTTTCTTGAATATCTGTCACGAGCTTAGCGGCATTAGATAACAAACTTTTTAAATGAAGGGAAAAAAAGTTGTCATTAAATTCCAGGACACCTTTGACAGATATTTAAGAAATGGGAATAAAATTAGACTGTTTCAACTGAAGAAATATTTGATTTATTCTAACAAAAAAAAGAGTGACCTTTTCTCGTGTCTCCTACATCATCACCTTTAACTTATTAGCGATAAGTTTTCTACCCGGGCGATGCCGGCCACTTGCCACATGCACACACATAAACAAATAGTCTCGTCACCCAGCCGCAATATATGCTATAAATGTAACTTTAAACAGAGCTTTTTCCGTGCCTCTACTAAGCATTAATACTGATACTAAGGGCCAGTTTCATAGTCAAATTTAGTACGCCTCAAGTGCGGCGCTACACTAAGTACAAGACGACACCTACCTAAACCAGAATGGAATGGGCCAGTTTCCTATGCTAGAACGGCCCATTCCATTCTGGTTTAGGTAGGTGTCGTCTTGTACTTAGTGTAGCGCCGCACTTGAGGCGTACTAAACTTGACTATGAAACTGGCCCTAAAACTAAAAAGAGTAACAAATAATGCTTTTCCGGCAGGGAGGTATTATGGTTAATAACGGATAAAAGAAAACTTTGAGGTGGAAGGGGGGAAGGGTTTGGACCAAAACACTCACTCATACCGTTAAAAATGATTGTAAACCAAAAACTTGCTGTTCACATATTTACCAGATCATACCGTATGAGTCATGACGTAACGAGTCACGATAATAGACGGCTGCAGTCTACCACACAAAATGTGTACCACTATATGACTCAAGGTAAGCACACACGTTTCATATGCCATATAATACACTAATTATTATGATAGTTTATGATGCAATAATATTATAGCTTTATGTTTCCTTTAATATTTAGAAAGGTGCCTCTAAATTTAAGTGTAACGTGTCTCACTCCCCGTTCGGACTATTCTAATTTAACTACACTAAGGATACAGGGATGAGAGGAGGGTTGACCCTAGAAGAACTGTACTAGCATTTATGTAGAGAGAGAGAAAGGGACAACATTTAGGACAAAATACCCTCAGTGCACCCTGCCAGAGTATGGTCCCCTAAATCCCAATTACCAGCGATCCACCCATATTTGGGAGCGACACTTTAAACTATGTGACCACTAATGTGGAAATTTAAATTTAAATTAAATGAAATCTTAGTTGACATTTCGAGGTAAGATTAGAGGGAGTGTCTTAGAGACCCACGGGATCAGCGTTGTAGGGACGTTTTTGGTTTAAGGGAGAGGGGGGAAGGCCAAAATAAGCTTGTGGTGCCCTTTGTATTTTAAAAATAATATTTAACTTACAATTTCTGATGTGACTAATTAAATAAGCACATGATTTGAAAACTAACTTAATTATAGAACAGACACAACACCAAGTCCTCCGGACTCCTATTTATCACTGGTTATAGGAAAGCCCCAATTTTGACCGATATAATTTTTTACACTTATTCCGGGAATTGAATCCGGGACCATTATCTCAGTAAACATATTCATTACCCACCGAGCAACAACGAGCGGTGGCAACATAAATGCAGTTGACCCAATTTATATGCGGACAGTGGCACCCCTAACACGTAAGTTAGGTAGTTTCATCGTAAACTGCTTTGATCTCAACTTAAGAATTAGTAGTGTCTCTATACAGGTACCCTCAGTGCCCATATTGATTTTGGGTTGTCAGACCCTTATCTCCCTCGGTTTCACCATTCCTTCCCAAGACTCCCCCTCATAGGCTACGTTTCGTTACGAATTTATTCAACGGCTGAACTCTTAAAGATAAAATAAAGTAGAACATCTAAAACATTAGTCAGACATCCGTCATCGAGTGACGCTGTAAAAAACCATCGAGGGATAAAAGAACCAAACATAGAGTCATTCTTATAAATAACTTCATTCTCAGAATGTTAAGAAGCCAATCATCACATACTCCAGGCGACATCTTTCCGAACGATTTGTTTGTAAGACTTTCTACGCAATTATCCCTCCTTTTTCTTCTTCTTCTGCGGTATAGTGTTGTTTTTTTGTTAGTTTTATTTCATCTTCTTCTTATGTCTGAAAGTTGGAATGTCGAGAAGTGAATAATCTTCTTCTTGGGGCCAATTTTCCACAACCAATTTACATAAGTTATACACACACATACACACACACACACACTCACAGTGCGATAGTTGTGTCTACAGGCTGCCGTTATACACGTGCGAGGTGGAGTCGAAGGTAGGGACGGATTCACGGAGATATTAATTTTGGGAATTTTTTCTATAATATTTCCAGGAATATTCATATAGAATATCCTCAACTCATAATTACAAAGATGTGCTTATTTTAAATCTTCCAGATGGAATGGATGAGGATGCGAACCAAAGTTAATATTTTTACAGTTTTTTTAGTTAAATAAATTGTACAATGCACCGCACAGACTCTTCTTCTTTCATCTTAAGGTGGACAATTATTAAAAACTCGTAAGATTTGTGGAACGAAATATTAGGTCTATACATTATTGTAGAAACACTACACCAAATGAACTAATATACACTGTTACTTAATCTATGCCATTAAGAACTAGGAACAATGTTACAGGAAAATTGAGAAAAGTAACATCTTTGTCCACCAAAGATATAGGAATCAAACTCATTTTCAGAACTGCATTAAAAAGTATTATATATTCGCCTATATGAGTAGCTCAAAAAATATTGGTGTTATAAAAATACATTTCAAGTAAAATAATAATATCTTTAATAGTAATACAACTTTACAATGATTAGATATTTCGTATCTCAAATATTTGCGGAGAAATGACAAAAATTGGAAAATTTCCCATGTATAAAGTATCTTCAAAGTTATTTTCATGAGAAAATTAGAGTTTCCAACTTGTTTATAATGATAAATAGTGTCTAGATATGAAACTAAATCAAAATCGGTAGAGCAAATTTTGAATATTTAAAATAATCTCTTTGCCCTTCAGTAAGTTACCCTTAAATTTAGGATTGGATATTTAATTCCAAAAAACCCTCATGGGTAGCTTATGAAAACTTTGGTCCCAAGTTTTAGCCCACTTCGTAAAACAGTTTCGGTTCAAACCCGAGGTACAGACAGATGGACGAACAGACAGAAAAACGGTATTGCGAAAAAAACTTTAGTTTCAAGGGGTACTGAAAGTCGAAATTTATCACAATTTCTAGTTTTTTTTATCGATCACAATACTTTCTCTCCAAGGTGTCGAGAGAACGTAAAAGAATATTGGACCAAAATAAATATAATATCGCTCCAGTATATTTGTTTAGTTAAATTTTCCACACACATTTCTTTGAACAGTTGTGTAAATATCATGAACATATTCGCATTTGAACAGAAACTTTTTAAATTAACAAAAATATTTCTGTTCAAACTTGATATGTCTATGACATACATTTAAACGCTGTTGAGATTTCTATGGGTCGAAAATTAAACTAAACATATATACTGAGGCAATATTCCATTTATTTGGCCCTAAAAGCTTTTTTGTTGTAAAATCTGCAAAAATATTTACCTTAACTTGCGTTCTCATCCAACCCACCTTAAACCAATCGTAGGCCTATTCAATATAATTAATACAATTAAAAATATTCGCTTCGGTAGCCTCATGGTCTAAGGTGCTACTCTCGTAATAGATCATCTTGCCGATAACGGGAATATTGGATACACTGAGAGTGGTTTTTCTAAAGGTTTTTATACTACTCTAATCAAATGCGGGTGCACTTAATCTAAATTCAACCTTCATCATCCCTAACACATAAAAGTAATTTGTATGCGTATAACCTAAACGGGTAGTAAGACGCGGTGCTAGAAAAGTATTCAATTAAATGAAAAAATCAAAAATATATATATATATGAAATTTTTTTTAATGCTAAATCCAAATAACCGGTATTTTGTTATCCATCTGAACTATCAGTTTACTTTATTGGGGTAAGGATGAGTAAGATAAAAAAGTATACCATTAGCCGTGGGTGAAAGGTGAAAATAATAAAACCATTATTCGTATTAGTGTTCACGTAGACTAAAGCTCAGGTTCATCTATTCTGGTATGCCGGTGACGGGAAGGCCAAGATTAGAATCTTGGCTGGGTGTAATAAGGTTTATTTCCCGAGCCAGTTTCCCCAATCTTCTTACATACAAATGCTGGTACATTTTCTATAATATCTACTTTCCTTATCCCTACCCCATCAGTGTGGTTAAAATACTTTTTATCCAGACGGGTAGTAAGACGGGGTGTGAAATTATTAACAAATAATACACACAAATATGTGAATAGAGAGATACATTTTATGAAACCCCGACTGTCCCGCAGAAGTGACTCCGAGTCAGGGTGTGATCTTAACCTAACAAAATAAAAGAAAACAAGTCATCCAAGTCATAATACAAGTGATTGTTTGGTACATCAACCATGTAGGGTACATGTGTATCCTTGCCGTTGCTGCCCGCATCTGGCCAGGATGGGACGTTGATGCTTCGTGATGATAGAGGAAAAATGGAACAAATCTGTACCTCGTGAGTCGCTTCTTATGAGGTACCCTACGTTTACCCTGAAAGGTTGCAAGCTTACTTTGATTGGTTCCATTATGGCGTGACTGATGTTATATAGCCATATATTGTAATCATTCAAAGTAGTTACCACCACCATGGTTGATGCTACCAAGTTATGCTGTTGTTTATATGATAATATCATTGTATAATCGGTCAAGGTAACATTGTTACTTTGGAGGGTTCTTGTAGGGTGTAACCTATATGAGTAATAAGTATAGTAATACCATTTACTTTTGTGTACGAATGGAGTGGTCATTAATCATCATAGACCGGAGAAAAACTCACTCATAATAGTATGATTCTATTGCCTCACGCACTTAGGGCCCATCGCTACTTAGGTCATGTTTGGAGGAATGGTACAGGCCACCAATTGTGCTTCATACCCTCAGAGCATCCTGGTAGGCGTTTGTAGTCGCAGTACGGTCTAATATTGCATCCGTCAGGCGTTTATAGTCGGGGTACGGTCTAATATTGCATCTGGAAGGTGTTTATATTCGCAGTACGGTCTAATATTGCATCTGGAAGGTGTTTAGAGTCGTGATACAGTCTAATCTGGCATCCGTCAGGCGTTTATAGTCGTGGTACGGTCTAATATTAGATCTGGCATGAATGTGTAGTCGTGGTAGGTCTAATTTTGAATCTGGCAGGAGTTTAGAGTCTCAGTACAATCTAATATTGCATCCGTCAGGCGTTTATAGTCATGGTATGGTATAATTTTGCATCTGTCATGTGTTTAAAATTGTGGTAGGTATAATATTGAATCTGGAAGGCTTTTATGGATGCGGTGTGATCCAATTTCTCATCCGGTGGCCTTTATGGACATGATGCGATATAACCTTGCATCTTGCGGTATTTTACAGCACGGTACATTCTAACTTAACATTTGGCAGGAATTTATGACATGGTACGGCTTAATCTCGCATCCGATAGGGTTTTAAGACAGTAAGCCTGACCTCACGAATGACAACACTTTATGAAATGATACATCTTAACTTCACTTCTTTCAGTATTTTATGACGTGTACAATCTAACCTCACATTTGTCAATATCTTACAACGGGGAATGTTCTAATTTCACATATATCAATATTTTACGACGTGGTACGTCCTAACTTTACATCTGGCAATATTTTACGACGAGGCATAATCTAACCTCGCATTTGACAATATCTTATGAAGTAAGCTGATATAATCTCGCATTTGACCATATTTTACAAAGTGGTAGGATATAGCCTTGCATCTAGCAGAATTTTACCAAGTGAACCGATATAGCCTCACATTTGGAAATATTTTACGAGGTGGTGCAATATAACCTTGCATCTGGCAGTATTTTATGACCTGATACGCTATAACCTCAATTCTGGCATTATTTTACGATGCGGTTGATCTAACTTCACATCTAGAAAAATAATACAGATGCGGCCTAATCTATCTTCAAAGTTGCAGTGTTAACTTGATTTACAATAACTTTTTGGCCTAAAAATAACATAAAACAGTACAACCTATCGTGGATGAGAGCGCAGAAAAGTAAAGTCGATCGGGTGTACTTTATTCCAAACTCACGCATATAAGCTAGTTACTGTTTGCAAAAAGAGCAACCATAATTTCAAGAAAATAAAAATTGACAGATATTAGAAAAAATTTAGTTTTTCAAAAATGGTCTTTAATATTTCGTTCAAAATGAGGACATAGCAATTATTTTTCATGATAAATAAGAATATCTATTTATTTTTACAAATGAAACATTTTTGGGGTAGTTTACAAATAAATTAAATGATTTTTGAAAATTTGAAATTAAAAACAAAACGAGCAATTTTGTCTCAAATTCACAAATGAAGCGTGTTATTTTTAAATGATTGAACAAGGTGATTTGTTTGTTTTTCAGAGAAAAAATATATTTGAGGATATTTTTTTAAAATTTGTTCTATTATATTCTATGATACACTATTTGATACGATTGTGTAGTACACTTTTTTATGTTGAGATATTTAACGTGCACTTTCTTAACGGACTAATTAAATCAGCACACAACTTGAGTTTAATTCATGAAACTATTGATGACGTTTTTCGATATCTGAATTTGCTTTCTTGCAGATAGATAAATTATTGTGATCATCAAAAAACCGAACTCAAGATTTTGATGAAGCTTGATGTTTCATGACCCCCCGAATCCAAAAAAGTAGTTTTTGACTTTCCGTCTGTCTGTCTGTTTGTACTTCCAAATAGAGCCTAAATTATTTTACTGATCGGGCTAAAACTTGGTATCTAGGGTTTTCATAGGGTTCACCGAGGGATTTTTGGAATTGGATAGCTAACCCTAAAATTAAGGGTAGTTTACTGAAGGTCAAAAAGAGAAAAAGCCGATTCTATCCAAATCGGCGGTAACAATTTTAATTAAATTTCATTTCTAAACATTTCTAAATATTCCAAACAAAATGTCTTCTCTCAATATTTCAGAAAAATGACTTTAAGGGCTCTGGTATGATGCGTAAATTAACTTTTTTTATATCATCTCCTAAGCTATTTGAGATATGAAATTATTTATCGTTACAAATATGTAGGTCTCTTTATAATACAAATATTTTATAAGAAGCATATTTTTATAAAACCAATAACTTTCAAGCTATATGTAAATATATATATTTTTTAACTTTTCGAACACTTAAAAGGTAAAAGTATTGCGACCGCAAAAGAAAATCTGACTTTGATGGATGTCAACTTCTCAAGAACCTTCAAACCCTAAAAAGTGATTTTTGGAATGACGTCTGTCTGTGTGTCTGTTTAAACTTATAATTAAGAGTAGTTTAAGAAAGTACGAAAAGAGAAAAAATCGATTTTCTCAAGATCGACTCTAACGATTTTGATTAAAATTCGTATCTTGGTGTTGATTAAGATTATAAATAAACTGGATATTTTAATTTTACCATGTAAATGAATTTTATGGTACTTTACAGAAGCAGAATTTTCCGTATCTCCGCAACTATTAGAGATAATAAATAACTTATCATTGAAAAATGGTAGTACTATTAAAAATAAAAAAACATTTATATGAAATATATTTTTATAAATCCAACAGTTTCTGAGATATTGGCCAATATATCAATACCATTTTGTGAGCTTTAGTTGTAAGGAAATACTACTTAAGTTTTGAAGCAATAATTCTCCAATGCCATAGAGTAATTAAATATAAGTAAGTCTCTAAAGGTTTATGTTGTTTTTCATTAAACCTCTTAGGAGAAATGTTTGTACAACAATTATCTATATCCATTTTAGACTCAATAGTCAATATTTACATTTTTTATTAGGTCAACATTTATAAATGAGGAATTTAATAGCAAAGCGATGGAATGAAGTTTTGCAACACCTAATAAAATTTACAAAATTTTAACTGTAAGTTGAAATTTTAATACGAAGTGTTGACCCTTGTGGACCCAACATTGATCTTTTTTATCGGTCCAAACACACAAATTAGGACATTAATTCTTTAGAAACAAAATTATAAAATTTAAATCCGGTAATAAAAAAAGTTTTACTTAAATATAGTGCAATTTATGCTTGGGTTTGCTAGTGTATATTATTTCGTTTCACATATATTACGAGTTTTAAGTAAATATCTCAATTTTTAAACAATGCGTAAAAAAAGTTCTTGCGGAGTTCCGTACAATCTGTTTTTTTTTATAATTTTTGCACTTATTTATTAACAATATATACACCTTTAGCATTATAATAGTACTTTTTCCTAGACCGTTTATTAAAATAATTAATAATAACTATGCTTTAGTTACAATATTATCATAAATGGCCTAGCTATGATTCCTGAAAATTACCTGAGTGTGTCCTTGATAAGCATTTCATTTTTTGTTAGTCCTTTTGTAGCTGCCTGTTACTAATCTAGTTTGCATTTTCCATACAGTATTATTATTATTATTATTTAACACCGCGTCTTACTACCCATTCGGGTTATACGCTTTAAGTACTAATTACGCTAATGGATTAGGAATTGGGAAGGTTGAATTAAGAGGAAGTGAACCCGCATTTGCGTGGAGGGAGAGTGGAAACCCATCTAGAAAAAACCACCCCAGTTCACCCGACCGAGATTCGAACCTTGATCTCCCCGCCCTCAGCAGTCGAGCTCAACACGACTAGCGCGTTAACCAACTACGCCACCGAGGCGGGTCATACAGTATTAATTAAGTTTTTGATGCGCTTTACTTAAACATGGTGACCTGACGGTCTAGGGGTAAGGTGTCAGACTTCTGTGCTGGCGACCGGGGTTCAATCCTAGGTCCCGGCACATATTTATCTAATTGCCAAACCCTTCCTTCACCTCTGACAAGACATCTTGTGAATGTGGGGAATGCCAGGCCTCCACCGTGGTTCGTATTCCACGTTAAACTGTAGGTCCTCCATTTCATCTCACACTCACCCTACCATTACACATTAGCGTAAGTGAGTAAAACCCGAACGGGTAGTAAGATGCAGTTCTAATAATAATAATAATAATAATAATAATAATAATACTTAAACATCAGAATGGTGAAAATTATTTAATATTGTGCGCTTTCCTGTTTAATTAAAATCGCACCCGGTTAGATTCGAACTCCCAACCACTCAATGCCTATGTTCAAATGCCAACTTCTCCAAACACGGTTTTGCAGCCTTAAGCCCACTATCTCCTTAACCACTCGGCTATTGGGAGAGGACCGCCTCACAAATAAAAGGAGCGTGATTGCGTGACCTAGGTAATGTCGTGAAGTGGGAGGGTAAGGAACGCAAAGTTAAGGCTTGTGTTTTCACACTTTTTATAGCAATACTTTTTTTAAAATCAAAATAAATCAAATATTGCTTCAGTAGAAACATAAAGTTTAACTTTCTTCACTTTTTGATATCAAAAGTTCTTGAATATCTGTCAAGGGTATCCTGAAATTTAATGACAACTTTTTCTCTTCATTTAAAAAGTTTCTGGTCTAGTACCACAATGCTCATGACACATATCCAACAACTGGATGATATCACCATGTAAATAAAATTAAACTCTCTGTTTGTGCTGAAGTAGTATTATATTTCTTTTGGAAAAAACAATAAAGGTTTTGCTATAAAAAACTGCAAAAATACTTTCCTTTTCTCGCCCTCCTTACACTCTCATCTTAACGTCCACTAGCAAGTCGTCTCTTCCCCTCGGTCGTTAATAGCCATTTTCTTCTTCTTCACAAAGGACCTTGCCGGTGGTTTGAACCATACATTATTATTATTATTATTGTGAGGAGAAAACACCAGCATGACCAAACGATTCAAACTTGGAGGAAAGTTACTAAGAATAGGAAACCATTTTTGTTCATCCCCTTCTTACAACTTTCCCGGGATGTATGTATTTAATTACGTTAGGAGGGTAAGAACTAAGAAAGTATAATTTAGAGGGAATGTACCCACGTTTGCGTGGAGTAAGTGTGGGAAAAAATATATCAATAACCCTCAGTTACATCTAGACCACTATTCGAATACCGACCTATCATCGGAAAAACAGGACTTTATCAATGTTACGTGCCCACAGACGGGAGGGGGTGTGGGTGGTGGATGCTACTAATATAATTTTGAAATTACTGTTAACTAGGCAGGTACCTATAACATATAATTCTAGAGGGAAAGGAGGAGGAGGGAGTGTTTCATAAATGCCCGTAAATGGTTTCACTGCATTTATTTGAGACTAGTGGTTGTAGTTTTACCCACATAGTTGGGAATGATGTCTAAACGTCTGCCTTGTCTGATCTGATTTGTCAGTGTTGGGGGAGATAACAGAATTTCAGTGGAGAACATTGAAAGCGCACAAGAGGGAGAAACCTCATATCAAAAGCGCACGAAGATATGAATCAAAGCCGCACCTAGACCTTGTGATAAACGCACACAGGGAAAAAACAACTGCATAAGGTGGCAACATAGCACACATATATTGTAAACAACCCCCTTACTCTTTACAATCAATACAACAAAATAATAAAATTACAAGGTTAGGTTAGGTTAGGTGATGATTCAAACAAAATAAAACCCAAATTGAAATAGATATGTCTCTTTAGTGAACGAACCAATAAGCGGTGTTGCCATTTGAGGCTCAGAGACTACAAACAATGTTGCAATTTTGATGCATTAACCTTGTCCACTTCTAAAATATTCCAAAGCAGTTACACAGGTACACTTTCAGCAAGTAGCTTAATTACAGTCAGGTGTACTGAGTTTTTCCTCTCTATATGATTTCACACTCTTCCTCAAAGAAATGCGGGTATATTTCCTCTAAATTCTGACTTCACTATCTCTATCCCTTAAGTTTAATATGTGGATAGACTGAATGGGTAGTAAGACACGGTGAATAAATATACAAAAATTAAGCTAAATATATTGCACATGTATATAAAACCATTCCCATAAAAATGGTTGTCTATAAAATATTGTATCTAACTGCTTACTTTAAAGTTGCATTGGCTGGTAGATATTTCTTCACACTATTATAGTAATCAGGCGTGTCCATCTTAAAAAAGTTATTTGCCCTAGTTTTCTAATTCGCAAGGCGAGATGGTACACGAAGATCTTACGTTTAACCAAGTCCAAACAACGTTGTTAATGACCTAATCCTTGAATACCGTGGAAAAAAAAAGAGAAGTGAATGTGTTAAAAATTCAGGGAGTTAAATTTACGATTACATCAACCAACAAACCACCTCATATAAAATATGAGTAGACATTTCACCTCTTGAGTAATATAAAAAAAGGAAACTAAGAATAGACATAACGTTTTATGGGGTTACAGTAAAACAATTAAGTTCATAAAATACAGAGATAATTTTGGAAGACATGTTTATTTTATGGTAACTCATCGGTAAGACCAAAAACTGGTAGTAAAGTTATAAAACATAGCCACACTTTTTTATAACATAAAAAGCAATAATAATAGTTTGTCAGAAAAAAAATAATTTATCGAAGGAATCACTAAAGAAATTTAAATAAAACTTTTTACATTTATGTGTGTTTTAATTCTTTGTGATAATACTTAAGTGTTTAATGAATAAGGAATTAAAACTAAATGTTAATTAATTACAGTGAAACTATCATGGTGCGATTTCAACATTTATTTAAAATACGTATTGAAAAATTACTGTTGGACGCAGGTTCAGTTCCGTTTGCCAGTGTCATTTTTCAACATATGTTTGAATAAAGATATTCATAATTTTATTGAAAATAATTTTTAAAGTGGGTTTAATAGCAAGTTTATTGATGGGTTAGTCAATAGGATAGAGATGAGGAAGATATTTTGAAATAAAATGCAGCTACATTAGTAGGGGTGTGAGGGATTTCCCGTTCCCGACCCGATTTTCGGGAAACATATTCTGCAATCTTGAACTCTGACAAGACATCTTGTGAATGTGGGGAATGCCAGGCCTCCACCGTGGTTTGGATTCCACGTTAAACTGTAGGTCCTCCATTTCATCTCACAATCACCCTACCATTACACATTAGCGTAAGTGCGTATGACCCGAACGGGTAGTAAGATGCGGTGATAATAATAATAATGTAATCCTGAAAATGTCGGAATTGCTTTTTTCTATATTTAATTTACTTTTAAACTTGTATTTCATGTTTTATTTAATATTTAAATATCAATATGCAGATGTAAACTTAGATTTAATATGTGGTACATAAATGTTTATAATTTAAGTAGCCTAAGTTATAGCAAAAGTATTAAAAACCACTTAAATTTTCAACTTTATATATATTTTTTTAAATTTCCCCTATTAGGGCCTATGTATTCATATAACAAATTAAATATTGGCAGGGGTGTTTTAAGGTACGTAATATTAGCAAATTTAGAAATAATTAGTTCTACATTTTTAATTCCCGTTCTCGTCTAGAAGTAAGGGAGTTTAAAATTCCCGGTCCCGATCTCGTCTAGATGATTGAGTCTCGTTCCCGATCTCGTCTAGATGGTTGAGTCTCATTCTCGATCTCGTCTCGATGATTGAGTCTCGTTCCCGATCTCGTCTCGATTGTTGAGTCTCGTTTCCTATCTCGTATCGATGGTTGAGTCTCGCTCCCGATCTCGCCTCGATGGTTAAGTCTCGTCCCCGATCTCGTCTCGAACTAAAAAAGTCGATCTCGCACATCCCTATACATTAGCTTGAAGAGACGTTAGATAAACCACAGTGTGAAATTCTATCCCTCAGTGCACCCGGTCAATATTCGAACCACGACCTCATCGTCACCGGAAATCCAATATTTCATGGATCTGGTGTATTTGACAGCACCACCACTGGCACTACTCTAAACAAATGTATATGAAGTGTATTTTTTAATAACGTCAATAAGCCTATAATTTCTTTGTCATAGTTACAGTATTTCAACAGTGAAAAATCTCGATCTAGAGATTATGATAGATCTTGACGTTTTATGTGACTCCGAACTAAAAAAAAAAGGAGTTTTACAATCGTATAAGTCCCAATATCTGTATGTCTCTCCATCTGTAGGCCTATCTGGGTCTACATACGAAAGGGTTTAATTGATTTATTTGATATTTATATGTTAAAGTCGAAATCATGAGATTTTAATTATAGTTCTGAAATTAAGTATAGTTTACTAATGAGTATTTACTCATTTTTGAAAATTCATTTTTTTTTAAAAAGTGGCTCAATTGATTTTACAATAGATGCACTGTTTTATTTTTCGGCGATAAAATTATTTTAAGGTGGTTTACTGACGACTGATTTTTCAAAATTTGAAATAAATAAAAAATGACTAGATATTTCACTCAACATTGATATTTGGGTAATATTTTACATATTATATAACTTGGGATCTTATGTTGGTTTATATTATTTTTAAATATGTGTAGTTTACTGCTGGCCGATTAAAAAAATGTTGTTTCAACTATAATAGATTACTTAATTTTGTGTCAAACTGTTTATTTTCTTAAGTGATAGGACATTTAATTTAAGACTGAGAACTGACATACCAAAGGAATACTGGAAGCTACTATTATTATTATTTATTATTATTATTTAGCACCGCGTCTTACTACCCGTTTGAGTTATACGCTTTAAGTACTAATTATGCTAATGGATTAGGAATTGGGAAGGTTGAATTAGAGGAAGTGAACCTGCATTTGCGTGGAGGGAGAGTGGAAAACAATTTAGGAAAAACCACGCCCAGTTCACCCGACCGAGATTCGAACCTCGATCTCCCCGTCCTCAGCAGTCGAGCTCAACACGACTAGCGCGTTAGCCAACTACGCCACCGAGGCGGGTCATAGAAGCTACTAGATCTACTTTCAGGTATTCACACGCTCAGCTATGTGATACTCAACTATAATATTCTACAAAGGATGCCAATAATTAATAAAGTGACCTTTGGCCAATGTTGGATACTACCCATTTATTTTTTGTGTCCTTTAAAAGTGTCCATGCCACTTTGGTGGGTTAAAATAGTCTGGATACTCGAGAAGGTCAGGGTTCAAATTCCGGTTGGATATACTTAAATGTAGTTTTTCCTAAATGAGTTCCCACTCTTCCGCCACACAAATGTAGGTGAAATTCTTCTAAGCTCCAGCCCACTATCTTTAGAAACGATACTAGTCCGGATGGCGATAAAAATTCCAATACAACTTAGTACATGCGTTTTTTTTTAAATAAGGAGGCAACACCATTCGAATGGGTTGAGGATAAGAACTATTGTTAAGGGGGTTAAAAATAAACTATCCTCAATGCGCCCCGTCGACCTTATAAGTCGAAGTCAGGCCCACCACCACTCACCTGAGAGAAGATAGTAGTGTGACAAGGCGTAGGCTCCTCGCGAACGTTGTCCTCCTTGGGAAGATGCAAATCCGTCCTGCACCCACTCGTGATCTAGAAAATATAGACCAAATGAGTTATAGTTACAGACCATTAATAATAATGTCTCTCTCCTCCCTTAATCGCGGGGGACCCCCACATATTTTACCGAGAAACGTTATCTTGAATGGCCTTTTAATTACGAACGACCCACATCGGTGGAAACGGGGATTAAGGCGTCAATATCACTTGGTCTGGTTTGTGGGTGGGGAAGAGTTTACTGTTAGAGTCTTGGTTGGGTGAACCAAGGGTGGTTTTTTCCTCATTGGTTTCCCCCTCTACCATCTTGCAAATGGGGGTACATCTAATTTAAATTGTCCACATCCGTAGTCGATTGATTTAAAGAGTCACTCTCCAGTTGGACTGGATTATAGAGGACAGGGTGATTGGGATTTAAATCCCGGCTGGGTGTATAGAGGGTGGATTTTCCTAAATGATTCCTACACTCCCTCCATGCAAATTCAGGTACATTCCTATAAAATCATTCCTTCCTCATCCCTACTCCATTAGCGTAGTTAATGTATGGTTGACCTTGGTGCTCTTTTGGTAAAGTGCTCTCCTCAGGACCCAGTGTTTATGGGTTCAAACCCAGTTAGTGCCAACGGGTTTTGTTGAGCGATAAAATCCTTAGCACAACTTTCTTCGGAGGGGAAGTAAAGACATCGATCCCATGTCAATTATGGCATTAAAATAACCCTGGTAGGTATGTGGAAATACCTTTTCCTTCCAAATTGGTAGGCCCTTTCACTCTCGCTCATAGAATTTCTCGTGTGATAATATAATCAGTCGGTTCAGAAAGTGCACGTTAAATACCTCAAATGAATGAAATATGAAAAAAAAACCCTAATGTATGCGTATAGACCGAACGGGAACTAAGGTTCTGTAAAAAAGAACCCTTTTGAATTACAAATTAGTATTAGAACATCTAAAAAATACATCATCTTAAAATGAAGTTCTCAATTAATTTGGAGGTTTTCTAAAATAATTTTCAAAGCTTCGTAAATTTGAAAAACTACACCTGAACACGGGAATAAGGCCTGTGTCTAGGTGTCATTATTTTTTTTTAAATGAATATAACAATTGATACACCGGTTAATTAAAATATCATTTCCATCTTCTAAGCTTCGCTCATCATGTACAATTAACTTATTGTACGAGCGTTGGCTTACCTCCATTTTTAAATATGTTAAATAATGCATTTTGTTGTTGTTATAAATCTAACGTTCTCGGTTAAATTTAGCATTTAAATTGAAGTTTAATTGCTAAGACCTTGAAACTTCATTTAACGTCTTTACTTATCGTTTGTACATCAATGAAAATGTTGACGAAGCTTTCCAACAATGTTTACTGGTTAGCGTCACACGAGTCCTTCGAAAATGAATAAAATGTACAAAATAATCTAGAATATGTTGACACACTTTTATTTATTTTATTTATTTATTTCAACGAACGCTTATGCAGCTAATTGAATCAAATGATGGTAATCGAAAGGCGTGAAATGTTTTATGAGACTCGACTTACCTGACCAGCCTTGGACGTTTATGATATAGCGCTATAAATTATAGGAGATATTCAAAACACCTTTAAGGCGTCGCATTGTGCTGACAGCAGCTTACAATGGGATTGTTAATTATTCTTGACATTTGCTCTGTGAACGTACCGGTTATTATGGTATCAAAAGCGAGACAAAAAGTACGTGATTCAAGAGAAAAAATAAATCATAGTTTGTGTTTAGCAAGAATACTAGTTAATAGCCACACTAGAGTCTCTTTTTCATAAGAAGAGCCTTTTAGAAAATACAATCGCATTTGTTTGCGATCAACAATAATTATAATATTTTACTATATTATCAGTGTTATTTATAGGTTTTGATGATGTATATCAAAAATGACAATTGTGGACCACATGACTTGAAGTATAAATACGTGAAATTAGCTTTTGTGGCTGTCAGATAAGAGCCTTCCTATGAATTTTCGATCTTACTGTGAGAAGGACAGTTTAGAAAATATAAACATAACTTTTTGCGATCAAAATTGCAAACCACATTTAGCTCCAGCAATTCTGGTCATGAGTTTTGTTTTCGAATATTTTACTCAGTATTTATTTATATCGATAGGGCCACTGGTTCTCTTTCTAATACAAGAGTTAATAGGGCAGCGTGGGGTGTTGCCAGAGTAAGCAGAGTTTGTTCAAACTACCTGTCATTTGTTCTCACCATTGAGTAGAACACTCATTTACTATATTATTATTATTATCATTATTATTATTATTATTTACACCGGGTCTTATTACCCGTTCGGGTTATACGCACTTACGCTAATGTGTAATGGTAGGGTGATTGTGAGATGAAAATGGAGGACCTACAGTTTAAACGTGGAATCCGAACCACGGTGGAGGCCTTGCATTCCCCACATTCACAAGATTCACAAGATGTCTTGTAAGAGGTGAAGGAAGGGTTTGGTAATCAGACAAATCTGTGCCGGGACCGAGGATTGAACCCCGGTCGTCAGCATAGAAGTCTGACACCTTATCCCTAGACCACCAGGTCACCTCATTTACTATACCCTGATTTTGGTTGGAAGAACAGTAGAGAAAATTCAATCATATTTCTTCGCGGCCAACATTGATACCATTTTGATATTTTATTTGTGTTATTTTATAGGTATTGATAATATCTATCAAAAGTGACAGTTGCAGATAGCATGACTTGATGTATGAACATATTAAAATTATTTTAGTAACTTTAGTAACGAACTTTTACTGTTCTTCTTCCTGCCCAGGCTCGGATTAACACTTTTGGGGGCCTTGTACCAATTATGTATTATTTTACCTCAGAAATTATTGTCAATAAAAGATATATATTTATTTTTATGTAGAAAGTCAACTGTACCGTCTGCGGCTACGTAGTATTTCCGGTTTGCCAAAACCAAGGGTTGAATTAATTTATAAGCAGGGACTGTCAGAATCCACGTAATACCAGGCTGCCAGCACCCCTGGCGGCACATATGGGATACAATAAATGAACAGTTATATATTCGATTACGGAATTTCGAGCTTAATTTGGGATACATTTTACGAAAATCATTTAAAAAAAATATGAAATATTGAAATATAATATTATTACAAAAAATTCGATTACGGAATTTCGAGCTTAATTTGGGATACATTTTACGAAAATCATTTTAAAAAAATATGAAATATTGAAATATAATATTATTACAAAATAAATATGATAAGTCAAAGTGATTTATTTGCAGGGTGGGTGGGGGCCCCTAGCTTCGGGAGCCACTGTTCATGGAACATTTGGCACATGTCTTAATCCGGGCATGTTCCTACCAAAATCATACCAGACCGATAAGTTGGCTTTAAGAGCCTAATCCCAACAAAATAACCATGAAAAATTAGGGCTATTAGACCTATTTACCATTAATTAAAGGAACTAATTGAATTTCACAGCATATCGAGTCAAGACAGGAAGGTAAGTTAAGAAAATATAGCACAAGCCTTCAATAGTTCTACCTCCCCTTCTTATCATGAGCATAATCATTATTTGCACAAAATAATTAAAAATAAATATGTTACTTTAACTCCTTTTGCTTATTTGGATTGAAAAAATGAAAAGAACAACAAAAACGAAATACTTGAATATACATTTGCAAAAACTGTACCAGTTTTATTTGGGATACTTATCGAGACAATTTTGAACCTACTGATTATGCCAAACACACGAATTTCAAACAAATTTAATAGTAGAATAAACGCAGCACTCAGTCTCAGGGCCGTTAATACATCATTGTGACAGATAAATTCTTAATATTATAAATTATAATGTGTCCAGGTATGCCTGGAATCGATCCCCGAACCATTAGTTCAGTAGATAGGCGCGTTAGTATCTCTGTCACTAGCGATACTTCCTTAGCAACATTTTTGTTGTACCTCAGAAGGCCTTTACTATGGAAAGAGAGCGCAGTGCTTGAAGGCAATTTAGATAAGGATATCTGTGTTGTGTGACCTAAAGGGGTCTCCTGAGGTATGTGCGACCTTGAGGTAGGCGTAGGATGAGATCAGAGTTCACGGGGCTGCCCCCCTGTAAGGGGAGGGCGTGGTAACCCCTCCCTCTTTACACCCCTCCCCCCCGGCCGATGTTAGGAGCGAGATAGGACCATCCCCTTGCCCCCTCTAAAGTTCTGGGTGATGTCACAACACGGCCTTTCAAAACAACTTTCTAGGACGACCTCAGGGTAAGTCTTCGCAGCTCAATGACAGGAGAGGCCTACTGCTACGCCACGTACACACAAGCGAGGTTTTCGTATTTAAAATAGTAGTGAAATTTATATTCTAACATTCACGAAATAACCAGTGAAGTAGCTTCTTCACACACAGCATTTCCACTCAATCATTGTGTTCATTCTTGTTTTGAGAATATGCTAATTTCTTTAGCAGCACATCTTACTACCCGTTCGGGTTGTACGCCTCTGTACAGCACTAGTCACTCTAGTAACCTAAGGATGGGTAAGGTTTAATTTATATAAAGTGTATCCCCATCTTCGTAGAGGAAGAGTGGAAAACCATTTAGGAAAAAAACACTCTCAGTACACCCGACCATGATCTAACCTCAATATACCCGTCAGTAGCAGTCCAGTCTATTGCGATAGTAACGCCCTAGACCAGGCGGTCACCAAAATGGGTGTTTTGAGAATAGTTAAGGTTTGGTTTACCATCAAGTATGTAATTCTTTTTAGAAAATGGATTAAAAGCTACATGCATATTTTGAAACAGGTCGGCATAGTTTGAGATATATGAAAATAATTTTTAAACCTCATTAGATTAAAACCACTTCCACTAAATTTGTTTTAAAAATCAAGATAGTTAATTTTTTTTTGAAAGGCAGGGAAATCATTTACCTGTATTACTAACAAACTACGCACCAGTTTCCATGATAGTTACTTGTTTTACCATTAATCGCCGCGAGAGGGGATTCGTTTATACGGTGATAGTTGACGTGTATTGAAATTTGTTTTGACATTTGAATTATGCATACATTTGGCCCGAGTGTTTGGGGAACTAGTGTAGTGGGACTCTGGTTCGATTCCAGGGAAAGTCTAAATATTTGTGTCATTTGTACATCTGTCAATTTAAAGTAAGAATTTTTTCAAAAATAATTATGTCTTATGCTAGACTCACATTCTGGGAGCTGATGGAGGAGGCAGAGTGCAGGGCGCATTGGCGGTCTAAGTTAACTGACAAAAGGAATGATCTGTCGTAAGACATACTACTGAATATTAGCCCTAATAATAAATATTGATTAAACTGTGCCTGTGATATGTTCTCTCTTAGGTACCCATTTGACCAATCATAAAACAGAGGCTTAGCTCTACATGCTCCACATGGGATTTTATTTTAGTTGATACCTGGCCATTGTCTGCTCTACTCAGTGATGAGAAAAATCACAAATACAATTTCAACAATATTTACTTATATTTAGAAAAATAAAACTCAATATTAAGTGAATTTAAATGGGCTAAGTTGTACCCATTGGACAAATGCATGAAACTAATTTAAACTACCTACCTAAAAAGGTACAACAATGAACACAAAATATATTTATTCAAACCACCTTATTAAACATTAAAAAAGTATTATATGAACAAACAATTTTTGAAAAACTCATTAATACCTTAAGAAAACTCCTTCAACATACCAACATTAAAAATACCTCTATTCCTGTCTGCAACGGCCCATCCTTCCATAGTAGTTAATGAATGACCTGTTCGAGCCAGTGTCGAGAAGACTTGAACAACCTTTTTTAATTTCCTTTATCGTCATTATATTGGCAATCCCATATCATTTATTTTATTTCAATTAAATTATCATGAACAAATGAATTAAAAATATGTATCTATCTACTCTCTCATTTCTACAATATCACAATGCAAAATAACTTTTTATATTTATAATTTCCTTGACTCCATAATTTTTTTTTTTTCCAGATTGTTCTTATTTCACTTCATATAAACACGTTAATGTTAATTCGCCCATTAGTTCCCTTAATTAACATGTCATGGGATACTCAAGAACATAGTTTTAATTTCTGGTATGTATGATGTTTCATAATTATTAATTTTTTCAACATTATAATTTATTAACCTGCATTAATTTTATGTTATACCACATTGTCTGGCGCATTGGTAAATTTCATTCGGTGTATTCGGTGTATTCTTTCTCTCTCATCAGACCTGAGGATGATGCTACTGGTGCATTGAAACATGTCAAATTAACTGTGCAGCTCTTGCAGCCAGAAATCAAGGAACAGGGAATACAGCTAAGAAATAAATTCAATTTTTACTTTTTAAATTTAATAATTTTTCTGTAATTTCTCAATAGTAATACATTAAATTTCATTATATGCATAGTCACATCATCCTTTGATTCTTTAAACTCAGTCTCAAGTGTAATTGAATCAAATGTCTATTTTAAAATGTGCCTAATTTTTAAGATGCTTATTACAATTTCAACATATTTATAATTATAATGTATCATAACTTGTAATTAATTTACTAATATTTACAAATATAATTTAAACATTGTGCACATATATTATATTTTTATAACATATTTATGTTTCTTTCGCGTCAATCTAGTACAACTTGTCCCACTTAAATTAACCTAAAATTGAATTTTATTTTTCTTAATAAGCTTTAAAGTGGAAGCTCCGCGTTTGCGAAGTTCACCATTGTTTTTGTCGTTTTTTCCCATGACTGGTTACGAAATTCACCACCAGGAGGGCCAGTAGACTTAATAGAGGTGGAAATACTATTATTATTATTATTATTAGCACCACGTCTCACTACCCGTTCGGGTTATACGCACTTACGCTAATGTGTAATGGTAGGGTGATTGTGAGATGAAATGAAGGACCTACAGTTTAACGTGGAATCCGAACCACAGTGGAGGCCTGGCATTTCCCACATTCACAAGATGTCTTGTTAGAGGTGAAGGAAGGGTCTGGTAAACAGATAAGTCTGTGCCGGGACCGAGGATTGAACCCCGGCCGCCAGCATAGAAGTCCGACACCTTACCCCTAGACCACAATGTCACCCTGAGGTGGAAATAATTTGTCGATTGAAAATTAAAACTTATTTTTATATCATTAATATTAATTTATTGGCATGAAAGTATTTAATAACTGAAAATATAAGAACCGAAACAGGTTTCAGTGAGTTACCGAAGAACTTAACCAACCCATACATGTTTAAAGAAATATAATATATATCTATGGATGTGGTATCAAAAGAAAAGTATTGATACTGTACTAGTATCGAAAGAAAAGTATCGCTAGCATTAAGTATTGGTATCGAAACGCATATAAATTTTTCTGCTTCGTCTGCTTGGGGGACTTTTGTGTTGGCTCAAAAGATTCTTTCGTTTAGCTTGTGATGACCGGACACAATGATCAAGGAAGGGGTGGGTGGTAAATTGGTCGCTACTCACCCCGTCGCCCCGTTAGGCTGTATTGATAAACAAATACGAGGAACAGCTATGAGTTATGATGAGTTAATAGAGATTGAATGCTAGAGTTGCTTCTGACTTATCATGCAGAAAATGAGTTAGAATTAAGAAGTGAGAAATATTGTAACTTGTTCTTCCACACTCCAACTAGGATGAAACATTTAATCTCAGCATGAGTGAAGATAACAAAAAGTTATTTCTTTCAATACCGATCCGATACTGGAGTGTGAGTACTAATATAAGTAAAAGTATCGGGGAAAAGGTATTGAGTAAAAATATACTAGTATAGAAAGGAAAATATCGATATTATTAAATTATCGATACATTTTCCACATCTCTACATTATTATATCAAAGAATAATATATACAAATATATAGGGACAGATATTGAATCATAAAAGGATACAGGCTAAGAAGAATTCTTAAAGCGATGATCTGTAACCATGAGTGTTTCCAAAGGATTCTTGTTCGAGTCTAGGTCGGGTATTTTAAGTGTGTATTTACTAGGTATGAAAATGAGTGGGTTTTGAAGTTCAATCTACATGATCCCCTGGCAATAACAATCCAGGTGTCCTCACTGCCTGTAAACCACTCATAAAAATAGTAATATAACCTATCCGCTGTAAAAGACAAACTAGTAGAGGTTTATATATTCTATTGAACCTATTGTAAACTACTATTTTATATGAATAAATAAAGTGCCTGTGTTAACCACCCACTATAACGCGACAAGTTGAAATATGCTCTGGAAACATCACCTATAGATATATAGCTGCACACGGTTAATCCACAAATAAAATTATTTCTTCCGCGAGTTGTTTAGCTACATTCATCACCAGGGATTTTAACGACATATTATAAGGACCGGAACTATGATAATTACTTATAGCAAATGCACCCGCATTAGCGAGAAGGGAGGGTGGGAATATATAAGTTTTAATGCACGCTGTTATATTCCTATTTCTTCCACTTCAATATAAAGCGAAATTGACGCCTTAAAACCTTTTAATTGCCGATGCGGGTACACGAGGTCTGTGGTATATTGTCATGTTTAATATAACTTTATGGTTATAACTGGCGTAAATAAACGCTCGTTTTCTAAGCATACCTTTTTGCATCAGTGTATGACTTACATACTCACTTATCCAAGGACAATAAACCAAACTATAAAGCTTAGAGCCAACCTTAGAGTGTATATACTCTCTCTACGGTAGGAAAGGTGGTAAATGATACCTGCTTAGGTGACTGTATGGTTAGTCTAAGGTGTCAATCTCGCAATAAACTACACTATCGATAACAGGGAGGTTGAGGTTCGAATCCCAGTTCAATATATGGAGGGTGGTTTTCCCTAAATGGTTTTACACTCACCCTCCACGCACACGTGGGTACACTTCCTCTAAATTCAACCTTCCTCATCTCTAACTCAGTAACGTAATTATTACATTTATGTATATGTCCTGAACATGTAGTTGGACGTGGTTCTAAATAAAAAGTGACAGCAAGAAGAAGGTTATTTATTGCAAACATTAGCTAAAAGTAGCTAATGTCAACATATTCGGAAATAACTGTTGATAGGCCTAGTATTGTATCACTAATAAAATAATTATTATTTCGAATGGGTTGACATTAGATACTTTTAGCCAATGTTTGCAATAAAGAACTTTCTGCTAGCTGCCACATTTCCACCTATCTTATCGTAGATAGGTTATAGCTATTTATCAATTGGATAACATAATGAACCCGCGAACAAGTGTACAGATAGTAAATAATATGCATATAAACTTCACAGTGAAGTGATTAAACGTCTCCTAGACTTGTGGTAATCCATTATTAATCACTGTTATATAACGACTGTTTTTTTTAACGTAAGAAAATACTCTTGATTTTGGAAAAAATGTCGATAAATAAACGGTTGCCACGAAAATATTTTAATATTTGTATAATAGCTAATCGAATTCCATTTACTCATCTTGATAACAGTTTTTAGAATTAGTTTTCCAAAATACGTGTTGGAATAAGCTTTTAATGAATGTTACAAGCAATTATTTTTAGTGAAATCATATCACAAAATTTAATTTAATTAAAGCGTATAAATTGTCACATTGCTTAAAAAAGTTTCTAGTTTGATTTAACTAAATATTGAAAATTTAAAATGTCAAAATATTTCTTTTTAATATCTACATGTATTATTTAAATACTAGATCTATATGTTTAGTTCGGATTCTTTTAATTAAAGTTATTTCAAATTTTTTTTTTTAGCACCACGTCTTACTACCCGTTCGGGTTATACGCCAACGTACTAATAATTATTACACTAATGGTTATAGGGATTATGAAGGCTATACACAGAAGAAGTGCACCGACATTTGCGTGGAGGGGGAGTGGAAAACCATTTTGGAAAAACCACCCTTAGTACACCCGACCTATATTCGAAGCTCGATCTTCCCATCATCGTCAGTCTTGTCTACTCAGAGAGGAGCGCGTTAGACCACGGGGCCACCGAA
Source organism: Timema poppense (assembly GCA_902141375.1). Taxonomy (NCBI): domain Eukaryota; kingdom Metazoa; phylum Arthropoda; class Insecta; order Phasmatodea; family Timematidae; genus Timema; species Timema poppense. Next base: position 246,581 of record CABFOV010000083.1, read on the forward strand.
GCGGGTAATTTATTTCAATTGCTGACTAAATAAATATGTATAATATCTTAACACAAATATTATTTAGTAGAAAAGCTCATTTAAAAATTAGTAATTAAATTGAAAACAATTTCTCGGCCGCGCGATAAAGACCTCTCCAAGGAATTACGTTCAATCCACAATTTACTTTCACTTCTAGACTGGAGCACGCTTCCATTAGCTATTATTCCAAGCGCGTGGCGGTCAGAATAACCTTTCTAGAGGGGCACGCGTTCCTTCCCCACCAAGGCCATCAAAGTGGCTTCATTTCCTATGATTACATTTTATTAGGATTCGGCATGTGCCGTTTGTATTGTGTAAGTTGTGTCCCCTCCCTCCCCCTTCTCAACCATCATTCCTGCTTCATTCATGTGTTTCAACATACCATAAATCATACACACGTCAGATCTTAGAGGCAAGGCCTTCCGTCCACATGGTCTAATGGACACGAGATATAGAGCTGAGGCAACGAAGAGACCATGGTTCAAGTCTCCATTATTGTTATGATTTAAAGTGGGAGTGTAGTGAACGTTAGAAAAGTTATGTTTTTTTACAGTTTTTATAGCAAAACTTTCTTTGGGAAAAATAAATAAAATATTGCTATAGTATAAACATCGATTTTAATTTTCTACACATAGTAATCCCAGAAGTTCTTGAATATTTGCCATGAACATATTTATAGTTTATGAGTAGCCGTTTTATAAATTAAAAGAAAACGTTCTCATAAAATTCTAGGACACACTTGTGACGTAATTTGCCACCCTACTTTGTATTTCCCTATATTTTTATAATTTTTGTGAATAATTTCCAATTTAGTTTTGTATGAAATTAAGGACTTCAAAGTTCGGCCGCTGTGTCACCGGCCTGACTTATAATACTATTTACATCCATTCATAAAATAAAAGGACGGAAGGAGCAACGTATAACATTGTTTTAAATACTTTAAATAAGTAATTTTGATTTAAGGAAGAACACTTAACTTTTATTAAACATATTAATTATCCTTCTAATAAGTTTGTTTGACTCTTGTTGTATTCATTTTCAACGTCGACCATGATTGTTTTAACGTATGCTCAAATCTGTCAAACAAGTGAGTAGCGGATCTCGTGATTCTAAAAGAAGGGAAAATAAGAAACAAGGCAATATGTAAATTAATACAAACCAGTGCACTTTTCAATTTTGACAGATATAAATAAACATTTAATTCTTTAATAAAACATTGTTCACATTCATTGGCATATATTTCAATATTTATAATAAACTTGCATTGTATTTGATTTTTATCCCTAGTCCATAGCCAAGATTTTATATTTTTGTTTTAATATATTAGTTTTCTCTTTGGATTTGGAAGTAAAGAATGGAACATTAAAAAAATAATTGGAAGACTTTCGAGAGGAGACGAGGTCTTCTTCCTCGGTGTTGGTCTAACATGGAGCCAAATCTGTGGAGCTCCTAATTCAAATTATCTTTAAAGTGAATTAACAGTTGTAAATTAAAGTGTGAGTAGCAAAACGGAAAGCTAAGTGAATGTGCAAGACCTAGACTACTTATGTTTCGTTTAAATTGTGGAAGAATTTGCATTACTAAAGTGAAACAAATCTCTGAAGTTGGTGTTTCAATATGGACTAATTCATGGGTGAGGTCAAGCAAACTCTTCAACTTTAAATTGGTTTTTTTTGTCTCCTCTCAAAATAAGAATTAATTTACGAACTTTCAGAAACACAGACTAATGCAGAGAATTAAGTAACATTTTATTTAATGTCTGATTATTAATTTTATTGATTATATATTTCTCTCTTCTTTTTGGTTTCAACAATACTATTTTATACTTTTTTAATTTATAATTATAACTATCCGGAATTCCATAGGTAGGTTTGGGATGTGGTAAAAAGGAAACAACAATAAACCCACAAATGTGCCAAAAATTGTTATTTTATACATTTATTTTTATTGTAGTCTAAATTACATTTTATTTCAACAATCCATTTTTATCTAAATTGCTCATGTTTTATTTTAAGTATTTCCCAGTGGTCTAGAGCATTGAGAGTCGTCGTGCTACTGTCTGAATTAGCCGAGGTAAATGTATTTTTTCTTTTTGATTATTATTTTTCTCCTAGATACTAGGAGTGGTACCCAACAAAAAAAACAATTTTTATACACCTTGATGTTAACTATTGTTATTTATGTAAACAAGATTCATAAGACACTGATACTAAACCAGAAAAACACATATAATTTATTTAACAAACGTTGTGTATTATTTTTCACTACACACTTGACAGATACTCAAGAACTGTTGAGATTACCATTTCAAGAAAATTGAACTCTCTGTTTATATCGAAAAAATATTTGATTTATTTTAACCAAAAAAATCTTTGCTTTATAAACTGTCAAAATATTGGCCTTAAAGAGACCACCTGGTAGTAAGCGAGAAATTGTCGTGCAGACGTTCGGATTTAACGCAATATTTAATTCTATGATTCATTATTTCAAAATATGGTTAAGCCAAAATAGATTTGAAACATTCCAACAGGGCTTTTTTTTCTTAACAACCCTATTGTTTGAATTACATTAATATAAAAAAAAGTTTTAAAATGTTCCATTAGCTAATTTTCAAAGGTTTCATAATCATATTTGAGGGTCTATCTGACTAGGCTTGATGAAAAAGATCTATATATTTAGCTTTACTCTAACAAATGCAGTTTTTTTAATAAGCTCACAAAATATATTTTTTAAGATATTTGAGAACTAGCAGAACTTTCCTCTTTATCTTGAGAGTAGATGTTTCGTAGTTTTCTTTCCCTCTTTCGTATTGACACTAGAAGATGTTGTTGTAGTTTGAGGTTAAAAATATTAAAAATATTAATTATCCTTCTAATAAGTTTGTTTGACTCTTGTATTTATTTTCAACGTCGACCATGATTGTTTTAACGCATGCGCAAATCTGTCAAACAAGTGAGTAGCGGATCTCGTGATTGTAAAAGAAGGGAAAAGAAGAAACAAGGCAATATGTAAATAACTCCAAACCAGTGCACTTTTCAATTTTGACAGATATAAATAAAAATTTAATTCTTTAATAAAACATTGTTCACATTCATTGGCATATATTTCAATATTTATATTAAATTTGCATTGTATTTGATTTTTATCCCTAGTCCATAGCCAAAATTGTATAAACTTAAACAGAAGAGAGGTGTAATGCCAGAAAATGACACAGACCATAGAATGTTAAGACTTGTGGCCTGACAGCGATTGATAGTCTTCTCCCTCACTGACCGAGGTGACTACCTTAACTCATCAATTCTAAAGTCTATTCGTCATAGGAATGGTTCTAACTGACAGCAAGCAGAATATGTAAAAACTGTTAAAAGAAAAATATAATTAAAACTAATTGTTGGCTGTGAAAGTTTTGACTGCCAAAAATGAAAACAAATCAAATATTCTGTAGATCGTATGGTTTGGAGAATGGATACTTGAGAGTAGATTTGGTAACTTTTGTTGGCTGTGAGCTACCACCATTCGTATGGTGAGTGGACTATATGTTGGCGATGGGATGATTGACTACTGGACCAATCCCTTCTTATCTGATTTACCGACCACTTGTTTCGAAGTTTATTAAAATTAGTTTTTTAGTGGTTTATCACTCTTTCTTCACGCTAATTATGGGTACACTTCCCCTAAGTTCTATCTTCCTCATCATTCTCCCATTGATGGTGGCTAGTGAGGGTAATAAGACGTGGAGCTAGCAAAATAGTAATAGTAATTGTATGTGCTACCATATTGCTCATAAGGTATAAGTCATATACAGAAATAACTTTAAAATAAGGTTAATACCATGATTTTCTTATTCATAAAATTAATCTAACTTACAGATGAAGAATCTAGCACTTGAATTGCTGTTAATGTGGCCTCATCCATAGATTTCAATCAGTACTGTATCAAGCTCTATCAAATTTTAAGTGAGTGTAAGGTTTTTGAAAAAAAAATTGTACGAATATGCCTGAAAAAACAAT